>BMAT01010699.1:198841-210089 GCA_019649035.1 Elysia marginata
AAAGAAAAAGAAGACGAAGAAGAAGAAGAAGAAGAAGAAGAATATGAAGAAGATTTATTGATTGATTGAAGGGTATTTTTACAAGCCCAATTCTACTTCAAAGGTGCTCTCAGGGCTTGGGTCCCAATGACAATTTACGGGCTGCCACCCAGAGACTAGCGGGGATACCATGACTTAGCCTCAGCCGGTCACATTATACTGACACCGACCCAACCAGT
This sequence comes from Elysia marginata, assembly GCA_019649035.1. Lineage (NCBI taxonomy): Eukaryota > Metazoa > Mollusca > Gastropoda > Plakobranchidae > Elysia > Elysia marginata. The sequence goes on from BMAT01010699.1 coordinate 199,060, forward strand.
AGGGGCCCGGACTGTAGAAGAAGAAGAAGAAGAAGAAGAAGAAGAAGAAGAAGAAGAAGAAGAAGAAGAAGAAGAAGAAGAAGAAGAGGAAGTTCAAGATGCCCTTCGAATAGTAAACGAATTCGTCCACAGGGCATAATCATATTAAATAAAGAATCACTTTTTAATAAGAACAACACATTTTAAGTCATCATACCTTTTTTCTGAACCCCATCAGACGTGCGAGAGTATTTGCGGGGGCTGCAGCACCTACAGAACAAACAACCTCGTCCCGAACGCCGGCAAACGTCGGAGACGCCAGGTGAACCAGGTGATGTACCTGACCAGTGGTCAACGCTCCACCATGGTCAACACAGGCAACGTGAACAGCATCAGCGTCCAGGCCTCTACCAACCCATCCCAGCCTGCGTGCGGCATGCAAATCTATAAAGGTTAGCCAGTAGACGCTTTTCACGCATGCCCGAATAACTTACCTTGGTCACCGAACGAGAATATCGGAAAAAAAAACACTTGTCAAAAAATGAAAATGAATATGATATAATGTTCAACTGACAAAGCATCTTGTTATATCATATTCACTCAAAGATCTTTATTGTAAAATGTGATAAATTAAAAACTGATAAATTATTCGGAAGCTAATACAGAGAGTGACTGCTCGGTTCACGATCCAACATAATAAGTGTTGTTCGGGCACGTGAATTCGTCTATCTCACCAGATCATTGGCGAGCAGGCGCAGGGCCTGTATAATAGATTCTGCTTCAACAACGTCCAGCATTAAAACCAAAAGGCAGAGTACGCAGGAATTAACCCAAGCATACTTGTCTTTAGTTTAAAATTATATGCATATCACATTTAAGTGCATACAGACGGTGGATTGTATTTGTGTTTAAAATATGATACACTTGATAGTACAGGGTTTAAATTGAGAAGTTGCCTTGTTTAAAACATTAAAAATGACAGGTTTAGTGAAGAAGACTTTCGTTATCATAGCCTTTGTTGCTTTGAAAGTAAAGGTCTTGAGAAAAAACAATAAAACCTTTCAAGGACTTATCAAGGTCTGAGATTGTTAAAAAGATTTGCTTAAGATGAGCCTTGTTTCCTTTTCTATCAAACCCAATGCAGTTTATTAATAGATAACAGGTTTGAAAATGTTTAGCGAGCAGTAGTGAAAAAAGGGTTTTCTTCTTGTAGAACATAAAGTGTTTGTGATTTCGACTCTGACAAGAAAAATAAAAACAGATGTTCACAAGATAACAAGGCAATCATTATGCCGACTCCTTTAAAAAAGACAAGAAAAAGCAATTCAAGCATGATGTTGAAGAACAAAAAAGAATGAAAGTTCTGAATTAGAGTAAGTGTAAAACTAATGGGACTGTTTTAGAGCTAACCTCTTTTGTGTGTAAAATTCCAAAGGTGGGTTCACCAGCTAACTATCTTATGGGCGTGGCATTATATTGGAATAACTCTAGTGCTGAATCTAAGCCTAAAAACCCTCCATTGGCCACGGGGAACTGCTCTTAAAGAATTTTTTTTAGTTCATGGAAGAGCCCTATTGACAATACGCAAGCGGGCGTTCATAATGTCACTGCCCCTTCCACCCCAAACGCCTACCCTCACGCCAGTTTATCTTAACAGAATGGCAAAAAGACAATATTGATTTTCCCTTTTTTTACAATGTAATGTTCATCTAAGACTGGTTGCTTTACCTCGTTTGTTCCACCCCAGTGAGCAGTAGCACAGGTCGACTCGTGTTGTGGTGCACGTTCAGCGCCACCACGCCTTACGAGCCTCGGTTTGAAGACCTTAACCTGGATTTTAACCCAAGCAGTGGCTTCCATCACTACTCCATCGATGTCTACAGTGTTAATGATGAGGCCGTCGCGGTTAGTGAAAAGTTAAACCTAACATAACAGCACGATAACATACAGCTCGTAGCGCATAAACCTGTTTGACGTAACTATTCTCTGACCTAAGAGCAACTTGGTTTAAATACTGATTTTAAGATAATGTACTGCCAGTCTTGAGATATAGCATACTGTATACGTCATTCAGATTATGTTAGTTTATGTACAGTCAAGCTTTGGGGTATAGTACATTACATTAGTCACTTACATCATTTTAGGTACTATACAGTAAAGCTTTGGGGTATAGTACATTACATTAGTCATGTACATTATATTAGGTAATGTACATTAAAGCTTTGGGGTATAGTACCTTATATTAGTCATGTACATTATATTAGGTAATGTACATTAAAGCTTTGGGGTATAGTACATTATATTAGTCATGTACATTATATTAGGTAATGTACTGTCGAGCTTTGGGGTATAGTACATTACATTAGTCATGTACACTATTTTAGGTAAAGCTTTGGGGTATCGTACATTACATAAGTCATGTACATTATTTTAGGTAATTTACAGTCAAGCTTTGAAACCATTAGCTTGGATCCATGAACCACCATCTTTAAAACGCATCTTCATTTAACCTTATCGTGGGTACAGTGAAACTTTTCAATAACATTTTAGGAATTCAGTTAAACTGTCCAAATACAATTTAAATTTCTTCATGCGATCTCAGTGAGTATTGATTTGTTTGAAAATAGAGACCATGCGTCATCAGTGCACTTTTGACGACGAAGCCCATAAGGGAGCTAATGCATAAATCGCTGATGGGCTAACAGGGTCCGTTAGCTAATCGTCTGCTGTAAAACTCAAGCTACCTTTAGGCACTATTACGTCGTAGTCACGTTATTGTCGTCTGTGCGCAAGGGCTCTAATTTAAAAAAAGTAACTACAATGTAAATGGTGGTAACTTTAAATGCCATGTCTATTGAGGCATTAAATTAAAATATTTCTATCCAAATCAAATGACTTTTCTCATTGCTAACTTGACGCGCCCCCCCCCCTAACACACACACACATACAGCCCACGTGGTGTATGGGAGTGTCCATCGACCGGGCGGACACAGCGGTCAGTTTGTGCGGACTTCCGACTCTGTCTGATAACACCACACTCGAGCTCACTGTCTGGAACTGGAAGAACTTTATACCAACCATCGATCCAACATCTGTGTTCTCAACTTTGTGGAATGCGGAGGCCATCTTTAGGTAAGTCGAGCTTTTGTTTTAAATTACTTCGTTTACGTTGTTGCCTTTTCTCTGAAACCCAATACGATTTATCTTTTGTTTGATGCACAACAGATAGCAGATTATCTTTATGTTGGCTCTGTGCGAAAAACAAGGCTGTTTTTTAGAATACACTCATGAAATGGAATTAAACCTTTTCGCATTCATGTAATTTAAAGCAGTTAATAAACCAAGGAATAAAAGAGTTAACAGCTTAAATGGTGGACAAAAAAAACAGTTGAAAAATGACATAAGATTTTACTGCCTTCAGTACAAGTAATATTCTGTTTCTCACCAAACGCTAAAAGGATGAATCTATATACTTTTGAGGTTATCTTTACCTAAGAGCTGATAACTTGTATCATTAAATCATTTAACTTGCTGTTTTTATTAGACTATTGGACGCAATATCTCTAAACACTCTCTCGCTAACCCCTCAAAGCACTAGTTATGTTATAATCAATACGAACGTTAAGTCTCTGAGTGTGCCTTGTTCTCTTTGACTCCCCCCAACCCCTCTAAAGGAATATGATAATGCCTGCCGCCAAGGAAGATGTTTGCCGTTACAAGACTCCATTCAGGGGCGGTAACCATGGGTTCGTGGCATTTGAAGCTGGTATTGGCTCTGATGAACTGCTTGACGACATTGTGCCTTTTGAGAGGGTATGGGGCTTTTTAAGTCCTACTCCGAGTTCTTTTTGGTCTATTTTTTATCAATGTTTCGTACCCTGAGAATTACAAATTTCTACCTCCACTTGGCATAGTTTGGAAAGGGCCGACGTTAAAGTTTTATCACCGCTTAGCTAACTCTATAAATAAATGAAGTTCTTAATTGTGACAAAGAACCGCTTACCGAAACGTCTGATCGTCCAAATTCTTTGAGACGTGATAGAAGTACACCCTGTAGCAAATTAATGGAGGCGGAGCCTTGTCTTTGTCAGGGTACGCTTTGTTTTCGCTCATTTGTTGCCTGTCTTAGTAGCCGCGTATCTTTATTCTCCTCCGCTCTGCGTCAGTTTTAACAGATATCACATTTAATTGCACGCTACATCTTAAACTTCATATCTCGTGACATGTGTTTAGATGAGGCGGTTATTGAAGGTTTAAAATGACAAAAAGGGTTTGGAAGTAATTTTTTTTCCTCTTAGTCATATTTACAATAATAAAAATTAATATCAATTTTCCTCACAAGTTTGATAGTTTAATGCAAGACTTATCGTTTAGCAGCTCAGCAATATGCAACGTTCAGAATATCATATTATAGGTTTCAGGGTAAAAAAAAAACCTTGATTTGTAGAAAGCCCTATTTCAGGAGCGTTAAATACTTCAAATGTTTTGCCTTGCTATGACTTGCCAAGTTTCGGGTGGCTGTGCCATCATCAGACCAGCCAGCCATCTTATGAGGGCGAAGCCGCCCGAAACGTCTGAAGACAACAGGGCTGCCCGAAACTTAAGTCATGGCAAGGCACAAATATTAGGTAAATAATCATGACCATTAATGTTCAGAATATCGACGCCTAATAGTATGGAAGTTGCGACATCTGACCCATTTAGTGTTGTCGCTATGCGTGTGTGAAATTGAAAGCAGCGTAACATCATGTGATATGATTAAGAGTTAATATCATGAAGACATCTCTAGCTCTGTCTTATTCTAGGCACTTTTAGGCGTTAAATTGAAATGTACTTAGTTGTATCTTAATGTTTTGTATGCTTCTCTTCGCTTTTTGATGCTTTCTTGCAAGCCTTAAGAAATTCTATGAAACGTTGCCATTGTGCTGTAATAGAAAGTGTTTTTTTTTTCACGAAAACAGTGCACAGTTCTCCCGCTTGTCCAATTAAACCTTTGCATGTTTTTTTTTTAAGTTATGAATGAGGTTAAAATATTCATCGTAATTAAGGACCGCTCAAGACGAACCAGGCTTGACAAAATGGAACGTTTTTATATTGCTGGCTTATAGCTTTGCATATGTCTAAACTGATAAAGAAGGCGAAATATTTTAATTTTGAATGCTGGAAGTTAATTTAAATGAGATACATTTATAAACTTTAAACTTCAAATCATTCTCAACCCCCGTCCTTTAAAACTGAGCTATATTTCTAGAACGTTACCTATTTAAATGTAAAGCAGCTCGTCAAATCTTACCAGATAATTAAACGTAAATGGGTTAACTTTTAAGAATTTAGACGTTTTAAATCTTTAAAAAGTCAGTTCACAATTATACTTTTGGTGATATAATAAAAGCCTAAAAAAGTCGAAATATTGTTGCCGCAATAGAATAATGCAACATCTTTATTCGCTTCCAATGTCCTAACTGTGATTTTTCAACCTCACTTTCTACGTACAAGGTCAACGACCCGTGTATCCCATGTGTGGACGACTGTAACCGCTACCAGTGCAACAGTAACTGCACCGCGACCACCACCAACACCGTCACCCTCACGCTTAGCGGTCTCAACCTGCCCGTCAACTTCACTGACTCAGGCGGGACAGAGAAACCCAAAACTTACTTCTTCACAGGTAAGCGGGACAGAGAAACCCAAAACTTACTTCTTCACGGGTAAGCGGGACAGAGAAACCTAAAACTTACTTTTTCACGCTAAACAGATTCTGCTGATCTCTCACCTTGTTAAAAGTGAAATACTTTTTCATTAAAAAAAGTCTAGTAGTTTTCACTCCCCAAATTTTTACTTGCTCTAATTTTCCACGCAGTCCTGAGACAATTAGATTAAACCTTGCACAAGTCAGAACCAGGCCGAGTCGACTTATCAACATTATTGAAAATGTTTCATTTTTTATGAATGCGTTCAACATTTTTATTCTGTTTTCGTCTTGCTGGTCTGTATCAAGGGATGTGTCAAATTAAAACAATTAATTGAAATGCATTTCGTAAAAACGAGCCTTGTTGACTTGTAAAGAGCGTAAAGAGCGTTTTTATATAGCGCCTAATCCACTTATATGCTATAGTCGCTTTACATGACTTCCCCGATAGGCCATTACCAACCAAAGTGCGTTCTGAACTCAAAGAGGAGCAGCAAAAAAGAGTATCACTTTCAGATTCTGATAAAATCCTTCACTGTAGTAGAGTATTTTATACGTATGAGATAGGCGAAGAAATTGTGTTTAAATAACCTTTATCAAAGACTAAACATCGACTTGCCAAATACAGGACTCGAACGCCATACCTCTAGGTCTGAAAGCTGAGCGTGTACCACAAGAGAACGACGCCACTCATGTACCTGATTCATTTTGCTTGCTTCGCAAATATCTTAAGAACAAACTACCATTAGGTATTAATTGTAGAAGCCAAATGATGCTTTTTGTAAGTTAGTGTTAAAAAAGATAATATTGTTTATTGTCAGCATGCTTACGATAGGGATTTTACCATGACTGTTCGTACAAAAAACTATTGTGAACTAAAAATACTATAAATAGCTAATTTTACTCATTTGTTGAAGCTATTTTATTCAGAGAAAACGTTGATAAAAAAACTATGTTTGACGCACACATTGACCAGCTGTGGACGCTTAAACACACACATGATACTCCACTCCAATTTAAGACATTACATTGCATTAGATATTGTTTACAAGTTAGTGGTAGTTTGGGAAAGTTGTTCTCTCGCTATAGACTTTCATGTTAATCTAGTTAGGTTTCCAGGGGACAATCAAAGCACAGCATCTCCCATAATGGTTTTCACTGCAGATACTGCAGTTTGCTTGTTCCAAGCAGACTAGTGAAGAAAACAATCATTTACGTAGGAGTGACTCACGCTGTTTCTCTTTTCAATGTTCAGTGCGCGCCATGCTAGGCTCTGGGGTGAGTGTGAAAGCGTCCAGCGATGGGTTTAACATCGACACCACACCACCAGTGCTGGACTCGTCCCAGTTAGTCTACCTGGACACGAGTCATGATGGAGAGATCAGGCCGGCCACCAAGTACTACGGCACCAACACGAGCATGACGGCGGCCTGGGAGTGTACGGATCCCGAGAGTAACATAGCGGTAAGCTAACATAGCGTTAAGATGGAGTTAAATCTGATTTCAAGCATTCTACGAGCGTACATCATATGACGTATTTATACCTAACCGTTATAAAAGAAAAAGAAAAAAGAGGATGCTGATTTGAACACGGCAGTATCATCAACAAGCCACTGGATATGAGAAGATATTTACAATAACTAAATTTAGCATCAGATTTTCAGAATCCCAAACATTTGCACATTAAAAATTCCATTTTGTTTTGACTTACCTGTTCTAGGGTAAAAAAATACATCAATATTTTACACAAACACACACCCGCAGTTGATTAATACTCTATATGACTGGGCCTACTGAATTATATATACTAAGCATCAGCTTACAGTCTTATGTCTTGTATACGAAGAAATCCCTTTTGTCGCTTTTTAAAAACTAAATTACGAGTACCAATGTGATGGTTTATTAACTTACAGTTATAGAAGTTCAATATGTTTTTATATAAGTTCGAAAGGCTTTAGCTCTCTATACTACGAGGCCTAGTTCAACTTTACTTCTGTAAAACAATAGCAAATAACCCCCTCCCCCCCACCTTAACCGCTAATTCTCTCACTCTGACTCTCATAACTGCGGTGTATGGTCTCCCTTGGTCAGAACTACGAATGGGCTATCGGCACATCGGTTGGCGGAGAGGAGGTTCAAAACTATACCTCTGTAGGGACACTGACCGAGGCGACCAACGCAAACCTCACAGGTCTCCTGGATGACGGCGTGACCTACTACGTGAGCATGCGCTGTACAAATGGCGCTGGTCTGACCAGCTCTTACGAGGACACCGTTGGTGAGTAGTCTGTCGTACTACGGTGATTTTCTTACCCAGCGTACGAGATATTGGGAAGGTGCTAGTCCAAAGAAGTTTAAGTATTCATTTTAGTGTTTTGACCATTTATTTCAGCACTAATGCATCTGCCCAATTTTCTAAAATAAACCAATAAAATGTGTCTTATTTAATGTTATAACATAATTTTATCGTTATCTAAATCTCCCTGGCGAACCATTGACTCTAATTAACCGCATAGACCCATTTGCCCCAAGATGCACTATTTCCACCATGGCATTTTTACTTACTCTAAGCAGCCCCTGCTCTCTTTTATAGCCCCACCCATCCTTTTCTAAGCCTGCAACACCGTTCTGACACCCTGCTCACTCTTTTGTAACCCTGTCCACTGATCTGTGGTCCCACCTTTTATTCTCTAAGCTTTGCTCATTCTTTCGCAACCCCGCCTACAATTCTGTAACTCTACCCACAATTTAATAAACAACATCATCTGGCTTTAACTCCGTCCCACTCCTCTAAAACTTATCTACTTCTGTATAGTTTCCCCCACACTTATGTTACCCCACCCGCTCTTCCATAGCACCATATAGCATTATAAAACCCAGCCCATTTGCCTGTGACCCCACCCAATGTTTTGTATCTCTGCTCCGCCCCTACAGGCATCATTATAACGATGAGCCCGCCCGCCCTGCCTGGTATGAGTGTTGGACTGGTCAGCATGAGCACCATCTCGGCCAACACTGTCCCAGCCACCGCCAGACGCACCAGTAGCCAGACGTCGTTCTCCCTGGACTTCACAGTCTCCACAGATCCGGACATCAACGAATACTGTAAGTATACACAAGCCTGGACGGACTAACTGACCTTATTCAACTGCTTTTTCATCACAATTTTCTAGCGCTGTCGGTGTTATGAACATCAATTTTCTTTAACGTCAAGATAACGTACAGGCTACTGCCCCTAGAATACGGTTAAATAACTTGTTTCATGCCGCACCTTCCTTAGCACTATCAATTTCAAATTCTTTGAACAGGGGATCAGTTAGTATTCCTAATACACTAAAAACCTCTCAACTCAAATGAATCAATAGAATCTTACGTTTCAAGTGAAAGGTTAATCACACAAACAATCATAAAATATAACCTGATGTTCTTTTTCTCTGAATGTTCACTGTGTGTTGAACGTTTTGGTTTCTCTCCCAGACTTAATGATCTGTAGTACGGACAGTGAGTGTGATGATGTCTTCAAAGAAACTTTGATTTCCAATAGGCAGTCAGGGCGGCTCGCTATTTCTAACGGGTAAGGAACGCAACAAAACAATTAGTATTAACTCTATTATGATATCATCATTGGCATCATTACCAGATTAAATCATCATCGTCGACCATTTGCACCATCTTATATATCTAAAAAGCAAATACAAAAACAATCCAGTAGAAGTAAAGTAAATGGTGTTTTTTATATAGCGCCTTACCCACTAATATGCTTTACGCGGCTTACGTGGTTAACTCGACAGGCCATTATCAACTAATTCAACCTTCTGAACTTACAAAAAAGGAGCAAGTAAAGCGCATTCTCACAGTGATCTTTGACTGTCTGTAGCCAGGTACTTTTTTAACGCATGAGTGAGGCGAAGAAATGTATGTAAATAGCGCAGACTTTTACCTATGCGTAGAAGTCTGCTCAAGGACTAAACGTCGACTTGCCGAAAGCAGGACTCGAACCCAGGACCTCTTGGTCCGAAAGCAGACCTTGAAGCCAAATGGTATTTTGATGTATTTCTGATGAAACAACTAAAAATAAATAAATCGCAAATGGCAAAAGTAATAACGCTTTGTCTTTGGGGCACTTTAAAAAATACATAGCCAAGAAGACCCCAGACAGTTTATTATCGAGCGAAAAAAGAAAAATGAAAACAAACGCCTTTCCCCTTAATCATTAGTTTAGCTTTGACTGAAATGACAAGTTCAGTTTTAAAAGTAAAAGTGCTACGTTCTTTTTTCAAACCCATAACTGATATGGACGGCGTCTATGTTCATATAGAAAAGTACCATATATATGCGACTCATAAGTTCGCACTCAGCAATTGTCCTTCTTTTTTTTCAAACAATATTCGCGCCCTACCCATCTCCAGACGTCTCTATAAAGACGGCAACACTATGTTCGAACTCCAGCAAGCTCTACCCAGCTACGACGCCAGCAATGCTGCAGCCGTCAACTCTGGATCCTTCAGGATGGAGCCGGGGCGACAGATTTTCCCCTACATCAAGGGTTGCAACGAGGCGCAATGCTCTATTCAGTCATTTGGGTAGGTTTATTAGTCTTATATGCCACTTTCATTGAGAGTTGCAACAAGACGCATCGCAATGTTCTATACAGATATTTTGTGTGTCTGTGTTAATTAGTCTTATATTCCACCTACATTGAGGGTTGCAACAGGACGCATTGCAATGATTTATACAGCCAAATGGGTAGGTCAGTTAATGTTACACTGAGGGTTACAGCAAGACGTAATGTTCTATACAGCCGTTTGTGTTGGTTGGTAAGTCTTATAATCCACCTAGATTAGGAGTTGCAACAGCACGCAAATTTCTGAAAAAGTCAATTGGGTAGGTTGGTTCCTGTTATATTTCACCTACATTGGGTGTTGCAACAAGACGTAATGTTCTATTCAGCCCCTTGGGGAATTATTGCTTTTATTGAGATTTTCAGTGACATCCATTGCTCTACATTGACGCTCGTATTCGCACAAAAACCCTGGTTTGTAACACTGAAAGCAAACTGAAGAAAATTTTAAAATCTAATATCTTGATCACAAACCTAGACCTTGCTGTTTTTTATGATTTTATCTGTTTTATTTTTTCAAAGTGCTTTTTAGAAGATGTTTCGTAACTGCATGTAAGTAACATATCTTTGAGTGAGAAGACTATTGTTATTGAAAGATAAATGTTTTGTATTAGACTTTGAACAATAATGGCAGTGAAAACTTTTGAAAAACTTTGTCTTCTTTTTTATGATGAAACATGTTGCTTAATAATACCTCAAATAAAATAGAGTGCGTATTGTTTTTCTAATTCATTAAGTTTA
>BMAT01010699.1:289893-302969 GCA_019649035.1 Elysia marginata
CTCACAGCAAACATTGGTCAATACCCTAATTTAACCGCCTCAAAGCAAACATTGGACAAGACCCTTATTTAACCGCCTCACAGCAAACATTGGACAATACTCTAATTTAACCGCCTCACAACAAACATTGGACAATACCCTAATTTAACCGCCTCACAGCAAACATTGGACAATACCCTAATTTAACCGCCTCACAGCAAACATTCGACAATCGGGAATGAGATTAGCGGGAAAACAAGAGTTATCGGTCCTGGTTGAAAGGTGTCCAACACTAGATCTAAAAAACAATGCTTTCTTAGTACAATCCTAGCATTATCAACAACAGAATACTTCTTTTTTAAAATTCACTTACGCTTATAATTTAAAGTGTAATTACCTTGATCCATTCCAAGAAAAAATTGCGAAGATTTTTAATATTATGTTAGCATATTTTGCAAACAGACACTCAATTTATCTAAGCTACGTTGTCTTTTTCAACGTTAACTTATAGGGCCTACATGCGGCAATCTGCGGCTTCTCTTCTTTGTCTTTGCTTTTTTAAAAGTATTTTCTGAATTGCACATTAATATAAATATATAAAATTGACATAATTATAATATAAATAATAAACAACACCTATTGTTAGACTGGTCTTTTCGGCTTTACTGACACGTTGCTGGTATATATAACACAATCAACAAAATTAATATGTCTTTAATGGATAAGGAAGAAAAATCGCTAGATACGTTATGGACACTGTTCAAAAATCCGTTTCACTAAAATTAAAACAAGCTGCTAAATTTTTTGGCCCACATGCAAAAATTTATGAAAACATAATTATAGATCTAGAAATTAAAAGGTTTTAAACATAAAACTTAAAGTTTTTTTTCCCTTCAAAGGTAAAATAGATTTTTCCCTAGATTAAACGCCAAAATGTAGCCATTGCATTTTGTTTTCCTAAAGCAGAGCCAACTGATACGATCAAGATTGCTCTAAATGAAGCCAGTGTAACACAAACATAGTTATTATAAAGAATTTAGGCTTTCAACACAGTGAAAAAACAAAAGATATTGATTTGGTTGATGAAGTGTTCGACTTACAAAAGTAAGATGGTTTATTGTTTTAAATTTTAATAGTAAAAAATCATAAATTATCATGGCAAAACTAAGAAATTTGAAGGAAGCAAAACAATGAAAACTAGAAGAAAAAATGCGTTTACGCCTTGGCTGCCTTTCAGCCAAGAACGGCTACTCTAATTCTCTTTTGAAATCGCATTCCCGATACCCTAATTCAACCGCCTCACAGCAAACATTGGACAATACCCTAATTAACCGCCTCACGTCATGTCGGGGCCTATCTGGAAATGTATTGTTTTAGGAAGTTGAAAAATGGAAGATTATTCAGGCCAAAAGTAGAGAGACCAGTTTGCTTTTGCTTTTCAAACTATCTTCTAGTTTACATCTTCAGAAAGAGATGAACAACCTCTTACCTACTTTGTATCAGAGTGTTTGTAAGTTTTAAGACCTTCGTTTCAAGGTCTAATGTTGACACCATACAATAACTATTGATAAGATTCAACAAAGATTGGTTAGTTGGTAGGTTGATTCTGTAGAGATAAAAGAGCTCTAATTCCATCGCAACATCTGGTTGCTAGTAATATTTGGCTGTGCTGGTAAGGACTTCAGTATAGGGCAGATCTATGAACTTGGAAAAAAATTTAAGAGTTGTTCCCTGTAGGCAAAAGCGAGATGTTAGGCCTTGATTTAACACTAGAGTTATTCGAAAAAACTACCTCGCCCACGAAAGAGTTTGCTAGTGAGCCCCCTTTTGATTTTTTTCTACATGAGGGTTTATGATCTTGAAACAAAACCATACTATAAATGTATAATAAGACAGATAAAAAGACACAGAAAAAAATAGAAAGGAGTTGTATTAAGTCTGTACCAACCTAAAAGAAAGTTGCGGTCATCAGATGACTCTATGATCCTAAAAATACCTCGCATGAATCTGAAATCTTTCGGTGATCGAGCCTTTTCGAGCTATGCTCCTCGTATATGGAATTCTCTCCCAGAAGAGATTCGTAATATTGAAAAGCTGGAGAGTTTTAAGAAACAACTAAAGCACCATTTGTTTCTGAAAGCACATGTGATAAATTAGCTATGTAGACTTTTTCCGTTCAGTTACGGCCTTTGTTAATGAACTAACTTTACTTTATTTATTTTTAGCACTGCAATTTTAAGTGTCTGTGTGTATATATTTTAAGTCACATGTATTTTTATTGTTAAATAGACTATTTTGTGTTTATTTTGACATGTTGTATACCTCACAAATTTATGACTTTTAATGTTTATGTAAAATGTTTAATTTTTGCAATACCCTTTTATACTTTTTACTACTGGCTAACCACATTTTTACCACTCTGTAAAGTTATTGTTGTTATTTCATGTATTTTAAAACCACTTATGTAGCGCATAGAGCATAATGTTATTCTATGAGTATGCGCACTACAAATGCTATCTATTATTATTATTATTATTATTATTATTATTATTATTATTATTACTAGAGCTGTACAGGTTATATTGATATACTACATTGAGTGCTCTATATTTGAGCATTGCTATATTGAAAAGCAGAAACAAATTTCAAGTTTTGGCTTGAGCTTTTTGTATTCAAGGGGGTGGGTTATCACATTATAAAAGGTTCCCTATCTCTACAGAAACTCGCAATCTTTTCTTTCGCAAATTTTTAATAACGGCCCTTACCTTTATAAAAAAAATACCAAAACCAAAACAAAACATACACCCTTTAAAAAAAAACCACACACACAAATTTAGAGTAAAAAGTATATAATACTCTACCTTAGGGTCTCGTGTGGCTAATGTCGGATCCCAATTACACCCTTTTAAAAAAGAAACCTTTTTTCCCTATTTGCATACCCTCTCTTCCCCTTCTCTACTTCTTTCTCTCTCTCTGTCCCCATGTCTCCACTTATTTCTCTTTCTCTCTCTCTCCATGTCTCTACTTCTTTTTAAATCTCTCTCTGCCTGACAATTTAATTCTTTTACTCCTCCAAATATATTTAGTTATCATGACCTTTAGGCGCCATAAAATAAAAAACAAAAAACCCCATTGCTTCCATGGTAATGCTTTGCTTCAGAATGAAGAATAATTATGCAGATGGATTGCAAAAACAGCACCTAATCTATCATGCGCGATGCAAAGAATGTAGGGAGTGATTTAAGAATGAGGTGATGTTTTTTTCTGCCAGTATTCCTAAAAAGATAAAGAAGTAAAAGAAAGAAAAGGGAAGAAAGGAAGAGTTAGGGCACCAAATTATGCAGTTTGAATTTGAAATTAAAGAAGTTACTTGTATGAGCAACAATTTTAGAGGAAATAGTTTCTAAGCAATGCAATAGTATTGGTTTGTGTTGAACAGTTGTAATACACCAACAAAATGGTAAAACGTACATAAAGAAGTAATTATAGNNNGTAGGGAAAATAATGTTTAGAAATGTTGTAGTCTTGGTTTGTGTTGAACATTGAAATACACTAGTAAAATGGTTAAATGTACATAAGAAGATAATTATATAATGTATGTGTACAATTGTATATAGTTGTATATAATCGTATATAAATGTGTATATCTGTCAGGATTGATGGGCGCACAAAGAGAAGGAAATGTTTAAGATAGATACGGGTATACAGAACAAGAGAAAAAAGAATATATATTTTTATGCTTTTGTTATTGGTAGGCCTATTTCCTGAGGAACAAAATTTAACGTTGTGATTCCTTAACAAAGAGAGATACTGAGAAGGAGGAACATAAGATAACTGTCGGCATGGAGGAAATAAGATTGACAGTAGTTTAGACAAACTCTATGCAATAATTATTAACGAAAGACCTGTTATGCAGTCTGTTAGTCTTTAAAAACGAACTTAAAACTTGTTTTAAAATCATTGCTGCAATTGTAAAGTTTTTGAGCTCTTTAGAGAATAATATATGATTTTGGTGTTCAGGTGCTGATTTAAAGAAAACTCCTTACTGAAAGAAAAGAAAAAAAATTACTAAGCAAGTAACTGTTTGATGTTTTGAGACAAATGACTTATATAGGTCCTGACCTAAATCATTTTCATGACTTGGGAAATAGCTATCTCTTCCGCCTTTCTTCTTGCAGGTTGCGAATCCCTTTGTGTGGCACGGTAGGACGAAATAAAATGCTCTTACATCACTTTTAAAACACAATAGGTAGATTAAAAGTCAGAAACACTTTGCCTCGCTACTTCTATGAAGCGCCGGGTTTTATATATTTAAACATACATTAAAATATAAGAGTTTTTAAATTAATTTTTTTTTCTTGGTCTTGCTTCTTATTCGAACAAAACTTGTCCAAATGATAATATATCACGACAAGGGTGAATCGGTCGGATGTTGAAGTTCTCATCTTCAAAGACGTTTTGTTTCTAATAATTATGACATCTTCGTAAGCTTCAAACTGTCACCATTATCATAGAATCCTCAATGTTTTTTAAGCTTTTGCTGAATTACCACGTTAATTATTTACCACGTTGTGTTGGTAGACAAAAAAAGTTGTCCTGCATCACAACCGACAGATCTCGAGTTTGACCGTTTCTACATTTCTTCACAAATTTACTTAAATTTTCTGACAATGCATTATGGGGCATTTTTAGGAAGCGATAATATTACATAATTATGACTGTAATGTTAGTTTTTATGTTTTTTTTTTTAAGACTTAATCGACAGACTCATGGCATAATGTCACACTCTCAAATAAAAACATGTTCAACAAAAATGAGTTCATTTCTAGGCAAAGGACATACTTGTAACTTTGATTGTCTGTCCTATTGAAGATTAGCCACAAGCAAGAGGAAACGTTTGTGACCTTTTACTTTAGAAAGAAAACTGGTGAAATAAAATTTTAAACTAATAGTACATCTAAAAATCAACTTATTATCGGGTTTTGTTATCTCTTTTGTTATATAAGTTTTCATTTGTAGCACCCCTATAAAAGTGGATGAAAAATGTACCGCTATGTGAAATTATTTAATTTTGTTTAAGATAAATAAACTACTGTGTTCTGACATGTTACAACATTTTCACAAAAGACCCCACTCTGTCCTCTATTTGGGTTTAAAAACGCATATCTTTTCAGTTCTAACGATGCATTATATAAATAATTATCTAACACTGTGGTACACTAAACAAAAACAGAAAATAAATAGCAACATTTTTTCCTGAAAATACCATTATGTTATTTTACACAAATGCCTCTGGGCCTTAATGTATCTGGCCGCAATGAGATAGGACAAAAACAAAAATACCCCGCGATTTCTTTTCAGTGTGTATATCAATCTTTCTTTCGAAGTTTTCTTGTGGTCTATAAAACCCCCTTAAAAAGACGGTTCTCTCTCTGACAGCAAGAGGCAACCTAACACTCCTCATTTTGTGTGCCAATTTAATTTTTCTAGGTGTCCAGGAGCATTAAAACGCCATTCTCAGCTCAGTCGAAGTGCAATCATTCTTGTGTTTTTCTAAACCTCGAGTCAAATTATTTAAAAAGCTTTCTCAGACAAATCCATTTACTTGTTTTGAACCATGTTTTAAAAACTTCCGTCTGGTCCATGATTCATTGCCTTCGTAATGTTGCTAATCACATTCTCTGTTGTTAATTGTTTTTAAAGGTCATCCATCTACTTTTACCTTTTCGAAGCTTACGTATTACGAAGAAAATGTTTTTGTTGTTCAGAAAACTTTTATCTTGCCAGCGAATGTTTTCTTTCTGGAAGCACTTTGAGCAAGATTAACCAAGCACGTGGAGTATATTTACATAACTTGTTTTTTGGACACAACGTTCGTATTTAAATGTTACTGAATTAAAAAAAAATTAAAGTTAATATGTCACAAAGGAGAATATAATTAACAGCAATCATCAGCCCTAACCTGCATGCAAGATAAGACCACACGTATGAACATTATAAAATATCGGTGTGGTGCGACTGTATACAAAACACACACACAAAAAAATACCAAGCTAACAGTCCACTAAAGTCAATAACTGTATTTATTACATTGAAAAGCTTTCATGATTTTTTAAACAACAAAACTGCCCTTGCCAATCTAAGTGTTGTATCTCCAGTATGGTTTATTCTCCGAATACTGCACTTTGATCTTCAAGGGCAGAAATAGTCCTCAAGCTCCTTGCTATCCAAGATCATAACTCATTTTCAAAACTTATCGCGACTTGAGGTGAGCTAAATGTAAGTGAACTTTTTCTGTGTAATTTATGGTTGAAAGCATGTGAATGTGAACATTAACTTCCTTCTACGGTACTTTTTTTATATCATTTCTAAAGATGTAATGCGCATAGAGCATTCTTTTTGAATGGGTTCAGCTACAGACTTGCGCCATGCACACTATAAATTCTATTTATTATTATTATTGTTGTATCTCCCAATCAACTCTAAATTATTTATGTTTGGGGGAGGGTGGGGGACGTTATACGATAAAAAAATGCTAAAATATTAGTGGAGCGGTACTCCTCTTAGTTATTTTTGCCAAGAGGTATAACAAAAACAAATTCAAAATGACATTCAAACTTTCTTTTAAACACATAACATGAAATTCTGTTTACAACTTTTTTTAAATAAAAGTTTCTTGACTGAAGTCTTACTAAGTTTCAACTGATATATAAAAAACAATATGGGGGCTGTTTTAAGAAAGGACACTCACGGGAAAATCCAGCAACACGGCTGTTCCGTTACCACAGCAACCGACAATCAATTCAAGTAAAACAGTTTGGGCTAGTTTGCACCATGGGCCATGTCATAGATGCTATACTTTAAACTTTTCAAACATCTTTGCAAAAAAAACAAAAAAACGGCTTTATTGGCGCCCCCTCCCCTCTTAAAACAATTTGCATGCTATAAAATTTGTGAGGTTTACGAGATCAGCTCTCTTATTACAGATTCTCCAGACGATGGGAACACGGACATTTTAAAAGCAGAACTGCATCCACCCTCCGTCTATATTTATCTTTTAGGCTCGTTCAGTGATCTTGTTTGTAGCTTCATCTTCCAGTCTGCCTTTCTCGTTTTCATATCACAGATGCATTGCTGTTAAATTTCTACCTCTATTTCTTCATTAAAATAAAAAACCCTCGAATTTATCACCTTTTTTGTCCCGTGTCTTTCACGGAGATGGAATTTATCTGATTAACAAACCCAATAATTAGATTGACAACACGTTCGTCTCCATGTTTTCCTAATCTAGCGTCTGCTGCCGTGAAGGAGCTTTTCTAAAACCTCTCTTCTTATATTTATTGAAATAAGCGTTGCCGGCATTACAAAAACTGTAAGAAAACAACATAGCTGCCAAGATCCTCTTAAGTTCAAAGGAAGAAAGCTGGTTTACAAAAAGAAACTTAGATTAAAAGATATTGCATTCTACATATATATTATTAGACTTTTTTGTCAAGTATTGCGAAATTTTACAGCTTCCAAGAGTTTTAGAAACTCATTTTGTCCCTCCTCAACCCATCTGATTACTTGGAATTAAAAAATTGTGATAAAGCTCCCATGATTAAAACAAAATTAAAATAAAATTTGTTTTTAGCAACATCTTAGTTTATTTACATGCTGTAGGCGCACCTCACATGTTCATATTACCAACCAGTACACTTTTGGAACAAACCTCTTGCTTGTAAGGTTCTTGGAATGTAATATTGTTAAAAAAAAATGTTCGTTCTCTTTTTTTAAGGGCGTAACAAAATCAAATCAATGCAAAGGACAATAAAAAAATCAGCCAAAAAGATGATAGTGGCCATACCAGCAAAATGATCAACATCGCATATACACACGTACGTATTATTGTACTAATAAACAGTAGAAACACGATTTTTTTTAAACTTGATACTGCGTTAAAGAATAATGCATAAAATTACTTTGGCAACTTTTCCCAAATCAGCATAAACATAAATCAATCCTAATACATTATTGATACCAACCATGGTAAATTATTTCACAACATAAAACCAGCTTACAGTTACAGCAAGCTGTAGCAATAGTCAAAAATATGTCTTGCTCTTACTAACAGTTCTAAGTAAAACAGTTCTATTAAAGAAAACAAAGGTGTATACATAATTAAAGAGTTGCCTTTCCATTTTAGAAGTTACTTTATGTAACATAATAGTGGAATGCAATAAACAAAGTAACAAAATATCTAAACATTAAAGTAACTTTTCAGAACCGGTAACAAAAATATAACATGACTTGTTTCTGTTTACTTCTTGGCTCATAGTAGGTCATACAGGCTGTAAACTGGTTTTGTTGAAGTGACAAAAAAGCTAAGGTGTAATTATATATATATTTTTTAAAAGCAAATATTCTACAGGTGGTTTAAATGAGTTATTGTAGGATTGTACATCACATGAGACACTTATATGCAGGAGAGTAAATGTATTGGGTTCATAGTGAAACAAGTTGCATGATTACCTGACTAAAATTGATAACGTTTGCATATATGTTTGTAAGAACCAAGCTTACAAGCTATTCTATACTATTCAGCCATAACAGAAGAGACTGCACAATTGGAATGTAAAATTTCTTGTTATTTTTGTGATCTTACTTCACTATATTGGATTTTAGGTTATATTTTCTTACTAAAATCTCTGAGTATTGATAATTATCGAAGGTGGTTACCCGTTCGATCCTCTGAACAAATGTTAGTGAGAAGTGTATCTTTTTTAACTTTGCTTCAAGCAGATCGATAACAACCAGACAATTATCTCTTTCTTGAAGACAACATTTCTCGTCAGTGGTAGAGAAATCACAGCGATGGTTTCCCTTTGAGCGCTTCTTGAAGAGGCAACAACATGAAGCATTCCATAAGGGAAAAAAGGTTAATACCGATGAGGTCAAATAAAAAAAGCGTTAACTAGTCATTTAGCTTTATTTGTTGTCAATAGTGAGGTTTTGTTAACCCTGCCTGGCTTATGCGCCTTAACGATTACATCCTGAACGCAGCTGCGGAGCAGACAGTGCGAATCCAACCGACCATGGTCCTATGTTAGCAAATATTTGGCGTAACGTGCGTTTTGCTGTGAGACCTCTGCAAAGTCAAAGCAAAACAGACCTTGCCCGTGGACGTCGACAACGTATTACGTAACAGTATCCATGGACAGCGTGGGCTTTACAGAAGACGATTGGCTAATGACCGTCCGTGCGGCAATCAGAGTTTCTATGTTAAGAACACCATCCTGGATTATCAACGATGTGCTTCGTACTTCTTAGCAGGCCCATAACTCAGATAACAAATGTTCCAACGTTTAAGCGAAGAATATGCTGCGGTAGCCATGCTGCCCGTGACAATCAAAGTGCAGTATCTGCAGCATAAACCATATGGGAAACACTGCACTTTAATTGCCCAGGGCAGCGTGTAGTTCTATAGAGTTAATAAATCGGTAGGATACTGAACCAGTTGCCTATCGGTGGTCATAGTATTTATTTCTGTGCCCGCAAAAGCTGGTAAAGCAATTTTTTGCAAAGAAAATTAAAAAAAAAATTAGCTGCAGTGTCAGTATAAGACGCGAAAATTTCACGCTACATAACTCGTTCTTTGGTATCATAAATGTCTATTAAGTTCAAATAAATTTAGTTGACAAAGCTGCTAGATCTAGTTCTTAAAACTTGTGTTTCGAGTTAGTGCAATTGAGTAACGCCTGGACTAGGCCTCGTATAAAACATTCCTGTCACCTACAGGAGGGCTGTCATCGAAAATCGATACTTTAACTTGTATCCTCATTCAAAAGCACCGTCTTGTTTGAAGTCAGGTTGTATGTCTTGAGAGCACAAACATTACCGTGGAGATTTTGGACAGGCATCTGTCGACACTACCTCAAGTTCCGTCTTGAAAAACAGGCAAGGTTTGCTGGAAAGGGCCACAAAGGTGCGTGGAAAGTCTACCCATTGTGTCAGTTTAGGGAACCTATATCGTGTCTTAAAGACCCATTATTCTGTATGTGGCCTTATCAATTAAAACAACAGGTTAATGGAAGCATTTGTACTAATGTTGTACCCTCTGTTATTGAACACGCCTCGCTGTCACTCTCGCCTTTTCTTAAAATTTGTTTCCCTCTTTTTAGTACTCCGTGCACCATCCCTCCACTGATAAGAATCAAGATATTTCAATAAACTGGATATAATCATAAAGAAACTTAACCATGAACTTAATCATTAATACCAGCAAATGCCATTACATGCAATAGTAAAAATACATAAACATGTGTTAACACAACTGTTTAAAATAAATAAAACTGTCTTTTTTATATGAAACTTTGATATTTAGTACACCTATTAGTAGCTCTTTTGTTATTTTTGATCGTCAGGTGCATAAAAGTAAGAAACATTTTTAATCAAGACCCTTAGTCAATATAACAATAAACACTTGTGGTTATGTGAGCGCAGTTGAATGACACGCATTTCGGGGCTATCTGTCAGCTAAATCTCTACTTCAAGGTAAAATCACAGCAAAACCATCTTGCAGTTCGGCATTTAGCTCATAGAAAGCCCCTTAACTGTAGGCCACCATACTCAACATGCCTGTTAGTCTAAACGTGAGTAAACTGGTGCATGGAAGTTTTTAAGGCTTCCCTGCACTATTCAAATCTATCGCCAAGCCATACATCAAGCCATCTAAGGTATGGCTTGACGGTAGATCGCATGGTGTTGGGCGAAATCATATTCAGATCCATATGTACCAAACCGACAGACCTGAGCTGTTGTGAAATCAAGCAATGCTTCATATTTTCAGTTATATCGTGAGATAGCATCCATCGGGGCGAAAGAAGAGGGGTAGAATTGATCAAATTTACGTGCAGAATGATACCAAATACATGGATTTACGCACTTTGGATGATTTCATTTTCATTTTCTGCTCGACCCGTTTAGGACCTAGCCTACTGCGTGCGTGGGCTTGATTTGGTCAATGTCAAAGAGTAGGCCTACGTGTAGTGTGAACATAGCACGGTTCGACTGTATATGTGGCTAGTGTGGGGACACACTGTCGTCTGTTTGAAACAGTCAAGACCTCGGATGGCTTGATCGTATAGCTTGGCGATAGGTTTGAATAGTGTAGAAGGTCTATAACGATCTATCTCTTTTGAGTTCTTAGTAAAGTTGGGACTCAAAAGTGAGGACTCAGTTAGTACTTTGATATTATGGGCTGTCCAAAAACAAAGTTTAATATAAAATACAGGAAATATGACACGTTTTTTGTTGAACTATTCGGCCTGTCCTACGGTGGCCTAGCCCTAATTGTGTGTCAAGCATCAGAGCCCTGAGTGTTGAATTTCGAAGAAGGAACGCTACTCTTACTTTACCTTCAATCTCATCTCCTACGTTGCTTTTTATGGATCTAAGATGAATAATAAGGTTATAACAGATATTTTGAATACAAAAATACTTGCAAGAATCGTAAGTACAAACTGTAAAAAATCCTCGCATCGTGAGCCGCAGAGGAATTAAAACTTCCTGCAATAAAAGAGATGAGTATTTTTTATTACGTGTTGTATCGAGGACAGAGAGCATTCATTTCTAAAGACCCCTCGAAGATTTATGACTATATAATAGCTCAGGAGTTGGAAGAGATTGCGTGTTTCTTCAGAGCGAATGACAGGCAAGTTTATTACAAAACTCGGGGCGTGTGAATTAACAGGTGGATTTTCTCGAAATGAATTTTATGATTTTTCCCCACCACAGCAGCTCACAGATTTTAAATATGCTATGGGGATGATATGACCAAAAACCAAAAAAAATAGTTAAGAAAAGGAAGAAGAATTTAGCAACTATCCTTATTTTTTCTATCAATCATTTTTTTATTTCCTTTGGCAGAGCAAGCTTTGTTAACGTCGTCATTTGTTTTTGTTTTGATTTCACTATCATGGTACAATTTTTTCTGTCCATTGCGAATTGTTTTTTTACATGAAAAATACAGTTTTCAGTTTCACCCTTAGCATGCAAACATCAAATATACAAATAAAGTAGTGTACATTTTGTCTTATTTGCATTCATCACCTTTTTTCTAAACCCTTTTTTAAAAAATCATGGTTCATATATGATGAAACAAGAGTTCAGCCCTCAAAAGCTGAGTAAGTTTTTTGCCTACTGTCTGCCGCAAAAATAAAATTCAGTGGAAGTGGACCAGCTCTTCCTATGATTTATACACCCAGATGTTACGTTTCTCAGGAATTTGTTACTTAGCAAAAATCGTCTACTCATTATAAAACAGGAACCTTTTTAACTGTGAATCTTTTGTTCAGACTTCATCTCAAAAATTGTCGGAATATAAAAATGGTACATAAGTGTTAATCTTAAGACTTGCTTTTTAATCTATGCATTTTATGCGTCTGAGAATTGATAGCCGTAAGGGAGAAATGTCAAAGAGGCTAGGAAGGGTGAGGAAGAGAGCGAGAAACTTGCTTCTTGCGTAAACGTGCGTTGTTAATCGTAAAGCAACATTAAAACGCATTGTGTTTTTGGGCTTGGGTGAGAAAAAAATAACTTTCAAACTAAACGCCATTATTTCTACTTCATCGCCTATGTCAAAGCCACATTTCTAACAATATGTCAATAAAGCGTATCTTATTTTATCTTAACTGATATTTTGTGAAGTCAGGGCTACTACAGTCACGATAAAACTTCATAGTTAGATGAGTTTTGCATCGTAAACCTTCATACTCGTTGCCAAGCATTAGTCGAGAAACAGTCATGTCTGTTGGTGTTTGGTGCCGATGCCAAACTCAAAGTAGCGAATGGTTTATAAAGAAAAGCCTATCACAGCACAGCTTAAAATTCAACGGGCTTTAAGAATTTTGAAAACAAATTTGGTGATAGTCTAACACTACTGAAGGCAATCCCAAGGTTTTACATTATATTTTCTCCAGCATGCCAATACACACTAGAGCAAATTCAACTTATATTTCAAAGCATTACAATACGGTTACCTGTCAGGCGCTCAAATAACAATGTTTGGATTAATTCAGGAGCTGCCTTTAGTCTACTACTACTACTACTACTACTAC
>BMAT01010699.1:309078-325735 GCA_019649035.1 Elysia marginata
CACAAAGGTGGATTTACTTAAGGCAATTCTTCTTTTTATTTCTTGTTAATTTCTTCCGACCTGTGTTATCAATTGACCAAGATATGTGAAGGATGATACTTGTTCGACCTTTTCTTCATTCATTTTGATGTTTTCTTTTGGTGCTTCTTTTTCAGGAGTGAGGACCATAACTTTAGTTTTCTTTATATTGATTTTCAGCCCATATTCTCGCTTTCCTCTTTTACTGCGGTGGCTAATATTTGTGGAGCTAGACATACAAAAATAAAAATTAAAGACATTATTGTCTCATATACATGGATAGCTTTACGTTTATGATCTATATCTTAATAACTAGCAAAAACAGTCGTCAAGTTTTAATTTTTATTTTCTGACTCTGATACTTAGGTGATACTGGAGGTATTTTCAAGATTAATGCTTCATTTACAATGTTCTATGTTTATATGTAATGCCCTTATTTCAAGGCTTTCTAGACAAAGTATGAGTGCCCCAATTGACCTTTCCAGTCTACTTCCTGTAGTTTTACTGACCAGGCTATTTTAGGTGTAGAAAATTTTTAAAAAATAATCTGTCCATGTGCTTTGTCATCGAAGTTATCTATTTTTAGGCCAAATTCTTTCTTACCCAAAGCAGTCCTTTGTTCAGGCCGTATGCTTTTTTGACCAAAGTTATCCTTTTTCAGGCTACGTGCTTTGTTAACCAAGGTTGTCCTTCGTTCAGGCCATATCATTTCTTGACCAAAATGTGCTTCGTTAACTGAATTTATGTTTTGTTCAGGCCATGTGTTTTCTTGACCAAAGTTATCCTTTTAGGCCTTTTCCCAGCTATTGCTTTTACGCCCTGAGCTTTGTCGGCCCAGGTCTTTCTGAGGTATTTTCTCTTTGTTGACCAGTTAATCAATCATTTATCTTTTAGGTGTCTTGCGTCGTTTACATATCTCCAATCGGTTGCAGGAGTATGAATGGAGTGAAGAACTTTTTCAAATGTGTTATGTTTGCACTGTTTAACAAGTATCCTTTTATTACTGGCAATTAATGTGATTGAATCTATGAATTATCCGATGTTTTTTACTCTTCTGTCTATCACCGTCGTAACGACTCTAATTTTTTAATGATTTTTTTTTTAATTTGTAGTAAATAAAAGTCAATTTTTTGTTGCTGTTGTCATTTGTGTGACTTTGTGACTCCTGTCTTCGTTTTACACCACCACTACTACTACTACTACTACTAGTACTACTACTACTACTAAAAATAATAATAATAATAATATTAATAATAGTAGTAGTAGTAATAATAATAATAATAATAATAATAATAATAATAATAATAATAATATTAATATTGAAAAAATATAGAGGGCAATGGTCAGTAAATTAGAATCAGATGCGCTCAAAAAACACGGCTGCCTACGAAGTGGCACTTACTCGGAAAACAGAAGCCACTATGGAAGAATCAGTGGCAGCTGCTTTAAAGATAAATTCACGGGCGCTTGATGCTTTTTCTGCCGGTGTGGCGGAAAGTAAAGAGACCAGAAATCCGTTGCATGACGCGAACGCTAGCGAATAGTTTTCCGCTCGCCTTATTCAACGGTTAGTTACCACGGTTCGCCACAACCGCTTGCGAGCTTTTGCGGACAGCCTCCCTAGGTAGTGCGCGGCGATTTTCCAACGTTGATAGGTTGAGTTGGTGGAGATCGTTAGTAATTATTTAGATCAAACTAGGTACATGCGCTCATATTAAGATGATGTTCGCCGTTTTTTTAACATCAGTAAGCAGTAACTTGAGATTACCATACTTACAGTTTTGAGAGGGGACGAGAAAACTATGGAGCGGGAAATAATACCGTAGCTACACTACAGGACTGTACGTTGTCCTATGTCACGTGTATTGAACAGGCCAAGCTGGGCCCCTGTTTGTGCGAACTACGCAGATGGGGCAAGAGGTGATCTACTGCATGCACTATGTAGGCATTTTAAATACACTTGAAGTAGACATGTTTTAAAAGAAATCTAACATTGCGAGTAAATTATTTATAGACTAGGACAAGATAATCTCGAGGTCACAATTACTGTATTGACCCTCGGGTAAGAACTACGTGTATAACAAGAAAGCAGTTTGTCAGATTAACAACGCTTAGCAAAACAAAACAAAACAGGATGTGTACTGATTGACGTCACACATAAATACAATAATAAATTTCGCAGGATAAAAAGAATCACTATTGAGCCGCACTGCTTTCTTTTTATTTGTTGGTCTGTCTGTGTGTCAATCAGTCTATCTATCTATCTTAAGGTTTTGTAAATTTGCTAACATTTTTGGCTTCCTACAGAGTGTTTCATATGCCTCTGCCTCTATCTATCTATCTATCTATCTATCTATCTATCTATCTATATATCCGTATACTTTTATGTCTGTCTATATATCTATCTATCAATTTATCTATGTATCTATCCATATATCTATATACCTATTGACCTATCGACCAATTTATTTTAACTTTCTCTTTATCAACTGGTTTCTTTTCTGTAATTTAAAAGCATATTTCAAGCTCGTAGAAAGCATTTCAAAATAACCTTTTTAATACATTATCTTCAACTTTGAGTAAAACATGCAAACAGAACATTTTGGGGGATTTAAAATTTTGGGAAGCACAACCAATTTTTTTCTAAAGAGACAAACCAATTAACCAAAGAAACATTAAGTTTACTTTGCTGCCATTAAAGAAAAATGTGCACTTCCTAAGATATCAATTGTTTTTTTTATCGTCCTTTAGCAGATGGGACAAGTAGCTGGCATAGATCAATAGCACAATTGTCTCACCTAATATTGGCAAAACAAAAAAACAGACTTTAAGTTGCAGTTTTCTCGAAGCGAGGAAAGCAAGTGCGGACAATAAAAAAATCAGAAACCAGCCTTTTAGACAGACAACTCTTGTTTATGTTCACTTATCAAATTACCAAACATCCGCGAACTCCAATCCAATCTTTGCGATGTATTAGAGATAGCTGATTGAATAAACCCCGGAGCTGAAATAGAAAACGGGAGCTATTACAGAGGTGGCTATCTGGAATTGATCCAATCAAAAGCCCATTTGTTCTGCAGCTGTATTTTGCAGACGATACACTGCAGTGGCCATTTTATCTTGTCAGAGAAAATTGTTAGCGTCTGTTTTCAAACAATAACTTGCCCCTAAGCTGTTGCTTCTCCGGTGTAGTAAATAAACTGCTTTTAATCTTTTCTTTTTCTTTTAAGTAATTTATTGCTTAGGAAAAGCAATTATACGCCTTTTAAGGTTTTTTGTATCGACTTTGGTAGTTCACAACATTACATAAAAGTTTTACAACCGAAATGGTGTATAAAAGTAAGTTTTTAAATTAAGAACAACATCAATCGGTTTTTTGTTTGTTTTGAACACCAGTATAATATCAACGTTAAAACGCTCGATTTCAAAATTTTTGTTATGAAATATATTGAATACATCACCTAAATCGTGTTTAACTTCTCTTTGTAGTTTTTTCTTTAGATTTCTTGTTGTAATTTTTTTCCCAATAAACTGTTTTCATGCATTTTTTTATATTTTACCTTATAGTCACATGTAGTTTTTTCCGAACACTGACCAATATCATTTCAACTGCCTAAAAGTTTGACTCCTTTCATATCCGTTTACTGTTCCCAAGCATTTCAGTACAAAGAAGATACAATCATTTTTCGCGAAACTAAGATTATGTGGAAACATGGATTACATTAAAAAAATATCTTTGCTTTGCTTAAATCAAACAAGACGTACATAGTTTTATAGTGATACTTAAAGATGTCCTACAAATAAGACCTGCAGTGACTTTCACCTTTCAGAACACTGAACACGCATAGTCTAAGCCTTCAGGCATAAACGGAAGCACAGCTCGAAAAGGAAAAAAATGCAGACAAAAATCTAAGCTTGATCTAGGCCAAAGACAGAATCTAGATCAAGATATTTAGCTCCAAATCTCGATTATCTAAATTAATTTTTAGATAAAAGCTAAATCTTTAGACTCCTAATCTCGGTTTTGGATCTAAATATAAACTGATTTCTACAGAATTTAAGAAAAGAATCGGGCTAAACTATCGTGTATTGTGTGCTCTTCCGCCTACAATCTGGAAAAAATGGTAGGCGGAATTGTGTAAAATTTAACCTTTCCCTTATTTCTAATAACTAATACATTATTCAATCTTCGCGTTGTTTTACACTTTCAAACAAAAAACTGCCAGCTTATAAAACATTTTTCCATTGTGTTTTATTCTTCCAATCTAGCTAAAAACTCTGTAGAGAGGAATCGATTTCCTACCTTTCAAGAGCTCGAGTTTGAGGCATTCATTTATTCAATGAGCATCTTCAAAAGCTTTTGAGAGTTGGGAATGAGGAGGAAACTGAAACTTAGTTTCAAAGATTTACGACAATACCCTCCAAGCAAAAATATCACAAAAAATTGACATAAATGCACAGATGGGGGTTACAAAGGTTTTGAACTGGGAGTAAGTAAGAGACATACAGAGCTAGAAATAGAAATATCGCCGTAGCCGTTGTATATCCGCGTGAAATCTATACTACTACTTCTGAGCTAAACAGAAAAAAAAAACCCATCACTTTTAGCTAAAAAGATCGTCACTTGAATCGAAATTAAAAGGATTTTACCTTTTGATCCATGATATTACATTTAAATTTCCTTTTGTAATTTCTATACAACGTGTTTAAGGCGTAAAGGGATCATTTTTCATGCCCTACACGTGTATGAATCCTATTAGAAAAGTGGACTCTTTTTGTGACCTACTTTATTTTAAAATGACTATCTTCCCGATTCAACCTTAAAGCTTTTAGCGATAAACTTTACTTGCAGGAGGTCCGATAGACCTATAGTAAAAAATGTAGGTCTATCTATTAATTCATAGAAGTGCACCGTCAAGACTTGCTTAGGTCTAACGGACATTACATTTGTTGTGAAAATGCTAAATCTACAAACATACACGAAAATGTTAGTTTTCATTGTTATAGATTCTGACCTAAATCTACCTATTGGTGCGAAATTGTGTACCAAAAGTGGTCTAAAAGCGTTTTATTTAAACTGTGTAATATTTTGTTTCTCTCGTACTACAGAAAAGGGTGTGCAATCTGCAAGAAGGAATGCGGAAGAGATATTGTTTCCCAAGCTGTGACGTCGATTTCCCAAGTCGGGACGTAGATTTAGGTCCGAACCATTTTTAAAGGCAATAATTAAAAAACATAATTTTTTAAAATCAAAACAGGACACTCATCAGTTTCAGAAGAGTAACTCTCGTAAAGAAAATCTGTGGCTTTTGATTCAAGCACTGATTGTGGCCATATGTTATGTCCGCAAAATTAAGAAAAATTTTAATATTTGGTCCACCATAAACCTCTTTACAGCATGATTTAGTACAATATTTGGTTTTAAATTTGAAAATATTGACCACATGAGGCCAATCACAGCGAGTTGTCAGAGCAGGTGATTAGATCTATCGGAGTGAATGTTTGGCGTGGCGTTATGTCCGCAAAACTTCGCTATATCCTAACACTGTTAAAGCCACATTCAGTGCAATAATAGCTGCAGCATGGATTATATTTAAAAACAGAAACTTCTACCTGTCCTAGAGATTCTTTAACTAGATTAATCTTCAAGCTGAGTTTGCCTAAAACCATTTGAATGAGAACAAAATGAACCTCACATCAATTTCTGTTTGTAGTGAATGTTATGTCCCAAGTAAATTATCTAATTTTATTAAATATATTGACATAAAATGAAGAAAATTAATCACAAAAGCTATTATTAGGGCTCAGATAAATCATATACGAAATAGGAAGAGGTGTATTTCTCAAACTAGATCTAGTTTTCATAAATAGATCTACATACAACTTATCAAAATAAAAGTTATGTCAAAAAACAGCTGAGATTTTAAATAGTAGTTGCGTGTAAAATTGAGTAAAAATGTTTATAAGAGAGGGGTACCAAGGCTAATGCTGTGCATGATAAGTTACAACTCTAGATTTAAATCTAGATCTAGATTTTTAAATAGACTTTAGAAAACATGATATTCTATCTTTCTCTTTAAAAAGTTGTTTTTTATGTGAATATGTATGATTTTTATTATGTCTTGAAACGAAATTATTACTTTATTTCTTCTAACGTAAATAATTGACCCGAGACAGCATAAAATCATGACAGACGCAATGAAAACATTGGTGTATTTTTTTAGTTTAAATTTTGTAGTGAACGTTATGTCCTTAATAATACATGTTTAGATTATATAAAATAGGGAAAAACAACCGTGTTTCTTCAAAAGTGTCTTTCTAAAACATGAAAGTATGACAAATAAATCTACAAAAGGTGTGTGTTGTTAGTTATAATACATTGATCTAATAATCACACTTTTGTAGTAAACGTTATGCCAAAAGAGTGACATATTGTTCTATTGTAGGAAATGAAACTAACTGAAAATTATTATACTTGCAATTTTCTAGTGTGAACTCAAGTTTTGTTTTTAACATTTCATTAGAATCTTTCACACATTTATAAAAAAAAAAATAATTTTAGACTTTTCAGTATTGGGTTCCCATAGACATGATATGTTACGACATAATTTTACCTCTACAATAAAAAACAAGTAAAACTTATTCAAACTGTTGTAGTTTTTTAAATGGGTTGCCTAACACCTTCAACTACAAATATCCTTTAAAGCATGCATACTTTTAGAATTATAAACTTCTATCGGAGTGAATCGTTGTCCTAAATATACAAGGAGCTGTAACTATAGCGTGTTTTACCTTTTCAAGAGTAAATATTTTTATCTTTTTTTCTTTTATATTAGTAAACATAGGGAATTTCTCTATACCATGGACACAATTTTAATTGCTTTGGGCGAATTCAAATTTTTTCACTTCACTGTTCCTGTTTCATAGACCAGCTTTTGGGAATGCCTCATGTGTTTGTTGGCGTGCTGAGAGGAATAATGAAAAAGAGCATTGGCATTGACGAAAAATTTCCAGATGCAACTAGGACATAGGTAAGGTCATTATTAGTTACAACTCAGCATAACGAAGAGTCAATCTTTTCCGTTATCTATTACCGTATGATAGTTTTTGGTTTTTTTTTTATTTTTTTTTTGGTTGATTAGTAGGGTTAGAAGCCTGTTTATGATCCAATATTTCAACCTTTCTGTTTTACTTTCTTTTTATCTCTGTCAGTCTGTCTCTGTCTCTTCGCTCCGCTGTGCCCCCACCCCCCTCCGCTCTCTCTCTCTCTCTCTCTCTCTCTCTCTTTCTCTCTCACTGCCTTTCTTGCTCTGCCCCTCTCGGTTTCTCTATCTATGTCTTCGTCCTTATTGATCTGCCTTACCATTTAATCTGCCAAATTTTACTAGACCTGGGTCTTTGCATCGCTAGTCAATTACTAACCTAAGCTATTAAGACAAACATTACACGTTCAACGGAAAACAATCATATTAGTTACATCTTATCGTTAAAAGAAAGTCGTCGTAAAGTTTCTTCATTTTTTTTTCGGTGATAGAAAAAAAATGCCAAGCAAGAAGGCCAGCTTGTTAACACGCCTATCTTTATCGACAAGTGTTAGTAGGGGCATGTGGAAGGCAACACTTTGTTACCTTGCTAGCAATGTTGCCATTCCATTGTTTGCACCAATCTCTCGACAGGTGAGATCTATAGATACCTTGGCTGCTCTAAGTTACCATTTGGCTCCTTTTATTGGTTTGTATGTTAGTTAGCTACCTTTAATTTGACCCTTGTTTTATTTTGAATTTTGTTTATAAAGGCAGCAAGTCAAAAGTTTTTGTATTAAAATAATATTTGTAACACTATTGTTTGTTAGCACTATTTAAAAGCGGATGTATAAAACAATGTCAACCGGTTTTATCTGCTTTCTTGGTAAGGCGGGGAGGGGGGGGGAGTCTTTTTATTTAGAAAACCGGAAATATTATTCAGCTCATAATTATATACTAATCTAAAAAATTTTCAACAGATGTCCATTTTGAAAACACGTGACATGTGCACGTAGGCGACTCAGGCATAGAAAAAATTTGCAATTTAACTTCTACAAACAATCTGTATTTTAAAGGTAGTGAGCATGTGTCATAGCATAATAACTTTTGTTAAAAATGCTCAACGAAACTATAGTAAAAAAAAACCAAACAAACAAAAAAAACTTTCCTTTTTGGTTCTGACCTATATGTACCACGTGACTCTTACGATTGGGTGAGGAATTATGGGCCTAAAGTTTTCTATGACAATTTTGTTAAGCTGCGTACTATTTTTACATTCAGTGGACACAAAGTAGTGCGCGATCTGCCAGAAGAGCGAGGAAGAGATTGATGGTTTTCCTAATATTTTAGTGACCCTTCTGAGATTACTTAGCAACTGCTTGAGAAAAAAACTTTGTTACTTTTTCTTTAACTTTGACGTTGGTTTCTAACTTGGTCGGGTTGCGAATGTCAGCTCTTCCTGTATTTGAGCCAGGCATTTTACGTGAGGGCAATAACGACAAATTAGACAGAAAAGCGCTCAGATTTGATTTGGAATTGAAACTTTTTAAAGAGAGAACTACTCTCTAAACCAAATTTACTTTCATTTTGACGTGACAAAACTATGTGAGACACTTTGTTTCTCCTACATCCTTGTCTGCTTATTTGTATATCCCTGTCAGTCTGTCTGTACTTATGTATTTTTATTTGTCTCTGCCTGTCTGTCTCTCTACGTCTGTTTATATCTGTATGTTTGTTTATCTCTCTCTTTTTCCCTCCTAATGTTTATCTTAATAATTATGTCTCTTCCCGTCTGTGTATCTGACCATAATTATGTCTGTTTCCCCCCCCCCCTCTCTCTCTCTTCCTCTGTCTTCTAAACGTCGCTTTGTCTGTCTGAACATAGCTCTATTTATCTTTCTCTATCTGTGTTTCTCTTACATCTCTTTGTTGTCCGCTTGTCTGTATCAGTGTATGTCTGCTCGTCTCTTGTTCTGTCCGCCTCTCTATCTCTCTAATATCGACAAAGAGAGAAAGCTATCGAAACATAAAAGGCCGAGGCAACAGTGCTAGATCTAGAGATGTCTATCTTGTTAATTCTAGACTTCATAGAGTGGATATACAGGTAAAGCAAGACGATCACATACTTAGATCTAACAACAGACCAGACAAAACACAGAACAAGGCAGTAGAAGACACAACGTTAACAGAGTATGAATCGAACACACACCACTCGCGCGGCACCCACCGCCTTGCCAGACTAGAGACCAAGCAGACAGTACCCGACAATAAGGCGGTGAAAGATCATAGCATTATTCTAGAGTGATGTGCATTATTTGCTGCTTCTTTGTGAGTTCAGAAGTCATGTGGTTGGTAATGATCTTTTGAGGAACCCATGTACAGTAATTAGATAAAATTAGTGGATAAAAACGCTCTTTACTGTTTACTTTACCGTTATCTCTGCTCAAACTAGAATCTAATTGAGTGTTTGTGGGCTTTGGAATCTATACAAGTTCGCAGCCAACTGAAAACTTCGACTGGAGACAAGCTAATAGATTCCGGAATGAGAGTAGAGCAAGTCTACATTATCTTTTTCTGGATATTTACAAAAATGGTTTATTGTTTTAAAAATAAATGAAATGGAAAAAAAAATAATTGTTACCTCGAAAAACCATTTTCTTTAGAAGAATTTTGGTTTTGAATGTTAAACCAAAGTCTTAATATTAAATATTTAATTATAATGATGACATTTTTAGAAAAAAATTACAGCGGAATGACAGCTGAAAGTCTAGATTATCTTTTTTTTTTAATTCTAAAAACGTTTGCTTTTTGTTTTCAAAAAGAATGAAGTGAAAAATAACGGTCACCTCGAAAAACAGTTTTCTACATATTTTCCTTCTGGTTTTTAATGTTACATCGAAGTCTTATTACATTTCCAATTTATCATGATGAAATAATTGCTAAAAAATTATAGAGGAAAAGCTGGAGGGCCAGGAAGAGGCCAGTGATGAACTGCCTTCCTGAGACATTAGGAGCGAAATTTAATGTAAAACCTCACACCCTTTTAAACAGCTTTTAATCTCAGCCAAACACGCAAAAAATGAATTTCAAAAATGTCACTTCTTTCGGCGGTGATGCATGTTTCTCTATTAGGCTTTTTAAAGGGAATTATAACAGATTTTAAAAGAGATGTGGGTTAGCATGAGAACTAGACTGTCTTGTAATTTTAAGAATTATATAAGGGCTCTATATATTTGTACAATTCTCATGTTTAAGAGCCAGTGTAGCAGCCAGGGGCATTTATTTTCTTTTTTTTTTGTAAAAAGATCTAATTTTTTTGTGTTTCAAAAACGTGTTTGTGAGACAAGAACCATAAAAAACTCTTTTTTTAGTTATTTAAAATATTTAGTTGCCATGGCCACCGATTGTTGTAACCGCCATATTGGATAAAAAAATAGTAAATTTTAGTCTTTTATAAGTCAGAATTCAAACACTGGATTTACATTATGTAATGAGCAATCGTTTAAAAAAGTTTAAAAAAATACTTTTTTAAACAAAAAAAAAAACTCTGACAAAATAGAGAACGTTTCATTGGCAACTTATAATGTATGCGAAGTTTGAAGTGAATTGCTCAAAAACTTTTGGAGATATACGAGCGTACAACGATATGTGGTATGCGTAGAAACAACTTTTGGTGCAGACTTTTTTTTTTGCAAAGAAGATTTCATATGAATTTTTAAAAGTTCCCATTTAATTATAATAGTTCTAGCAGAAAACAGTGATTTTATTGATGTTAAAACTTAAGTATTATAGATACTCTTAAGACTTCCATCATCAGTACAAAGTTTCCACTTTTTGAAATTCATGTCAGAATCACCCGTGAATCAAAAAGTGTGACTTTTTCATGTCAGAAGGGCCAGTATTTTGGATCTAAATCTATATTCTAACTGTAAGTTCTAAATTCTGTTACACTGAGAAGTACACTGAAATATCAAGAATTCACATATTTATAGATATCCAGATATCTATATATAGAGCAAGATCTAGGCTTATTCTAGAAATGAATCTTGGCGTTTAATTCCACAACACTAATTATAATATATTAAATTTTAATAACAATATTTCAGAATCTAAAAATGTAAATAAAATAGACAAACACTAAAGAACATTGCATTATAAGTAGGTCTTAAAGTATATGTGCAAACTTCTTCTGGAACTGTATCTGCGAACAGTGTCAATGGATCTTACACGGATTAAGGTGTCTACCCAGAATTTCTTCGCAATTGATGTTAGTACCATCATAATTTTATACTGGTATATTAGTTCACCTGCTTTCCTCACATATTCTTAAGAGCCTATGATATGTTTCAATTAGATCTATTTCGATTTGCCACCCTTCAATTCTGGGCGTAAAACAGGTACTTCAACTAATAACAATAAGGTGATAGCAAAAGAGGCAAGTTTACGGAGATCTAAAAAGAAAAAAAAAACTCGGTAAGAAAAATGCAGAAAGCAGAAGCAAAACAGAGTTCGTTATGACGAGAAGTAAAGTTCAAAAGGGCGTCATCTTGGGAAGCAACTAAAAAGCATGGCGGAGGTAAAAGCTAAGATGGATGTTTGGTAGGCCATGGTTCATGATTTTGACACCTTTTGAGTAATTGACGTATCATAATCCCACCCAGAACATCCTAGACGCTCATACAGGTGGAGGGGGCGTCGACCAGAGGAGGTCTCAGCGCCTGTCTGTGGTCATTTGGCCTGTTACGTGTTAGCCACATGTTATATTTGTAACCAGGTCCAGCCTCCTGTCAAACAGTGTTATGAAAGTTCTCCACAATTTAGCAAGAGTGAAATGATAAAACTTTATCACGGTGCTAGCATCCTTTGAAGCGAAAGAGGACTGGGGTGGAGGGTTGAAGGGGTAGCATTTCGCGTGGGTGTTAGTAGACTGTTACATTTCAAAGGTATAAGTGTAAACAATATTTTGACTGATTTGCAAACATTAAACAAGGCAGGTTGCCGACCCAGTTGTTCCAATTTCAAGATTAGCAAATCAGTTTTATGTATAATTCTTTTTCACTTAATTGAAAACTTGTAAAATAACTAAGTTATCGGTTACCTATCTCTCCTGTAAAATTGGGGGTTGGGGAGGTGGAGAGGGTGATGGAAGAAAACCGCGTGTGGTCAGAAATACAAGTATTTTAAATTACTCTAAAAATAAGACAAATATTGAAGAATTTACAAAAATGCGGTTAACTCAGAAAACCCCGTTCAATGCCTCATCCAAACCCAACTTTTCACATCCAATTACCTTTGCCAGCCTGAGGCCAGCAGTCAGGCGTAACGGCCCACTGCACTTGCGGATTAGGGGTTATTGTTATTATTCTTGTTATTCTTATTTTTTTTCTTCTTCTTCTTCTTCTTCTTATTATTATTATTATTATCATTGTTATTATAATTACTATTATTATTATTATTATTATTATTATTATTATTATTAATATTATTATTATTATTATCATCCCCCCTCACACACACACAAACCTTAGTCCCAAGCGTTTCTTTTTTCCAAAATAATTTTAATACACGCACAGGCAGCTCTCACTCTCTAGCGAAAAACCTACTATAAGCCTTGTACCGGCTGCGCAGCGAGTGTGGGCCTCAAGGCTAGGCTTGCCAACACTTCCGCGCCATCGCCCCCTCTCTAAGTCTTATCCTCACAAGATAGGAACCAATCGGGAAGAAGCATCGCCTTTTCTAGCCTATTCTTGGATTTCTGTGGTTCCTACAAGAGGCAAGATCTGAGATTTATCCGTTGACAGTTGATCTAAACATCTGTTGTTTCCTTCTACCTGCCTCTTCTCAAAGCTCGCTGCCTTGCCATTTCTCAATGTACGCAACAAACGAATATGAACACATTTACCATCAAAATTTTAAAACAAACTACAAGTCATACATCTTATTTGTGAAATGGAAAGTAAGGTTTTCATTAAATTCACTCTTGTATCATACGATATAGTAACTTAACGGTAAAATTTAAACAGAGGAAAAATATCTTACAACGAACAAAAAGCAATAGGTTCTTTTTAAAAATGGCAGATATGGTATTGTGGAATCTCGATAAAATCAACACATCGGGAAAGAGAGAAATTCTTTACTTCAATCAAAGTTCTCCTTTCAAAATTGCTGAGATGATAAACAACATTTACACAGATTAGGACTGCCAAACAGACTTGGTTTTATAACAAAGCGAATCTTTGTGTTGTATGTTAAATGTAGGTGGCTCTTAGTTGATCATGGTCTAAAAATATACAGTCTAGTCATTTACACTGAACAAATACAAGTTAAAAAAACACAGCAATGTCACTTTGTGCGAACTAGCTGGATGGAGAAACATTTTTACTATTATTAGCCCTGTGGCACCAGTGTGTAATGTGTGGATTGTAATCTTTTTGAAGCTATGAATGTTTAACCTATTCTGAGTTTATTTTTTTCTGTTTTCGAAATTTGAAAGGCGACAAGGGTGGGTCATGCCGAACTGCTAAATATTATAATTAAAAAAAATAAAACAACCTACAGAAGCACGTATTTAATTTCTGTCTTTATTTTCTATCTTTTTGGGCGCGGCCGTTAGGGCAGTTGATCGCTATCCAAGAGAATACAGGTTTGATCCCCAGTCACGACAAAATTGTATTTGCACTCCTGTGCCTACTGCCCATTGTCCACCCAGCACTTAATGGACAGCTATCCAGGTCTTTTAGGACGCGGTGTCAGTAAAGGCCACAAGGAAAGCAATGGGAAGCTACCTTAATCATGCCGTGTGGCTACAACTATAATTGACACTGGTCCTTATTCCTGTGAAAATTTTTGTCAGATTTTCGATCTACTTTCTAGGTGTGCTAGATTAAGTGGTTGGTTTGTATTTTTGTAGCTGTCGACTTTGATCCCATTCATTAAAAGCAAGGGCCACCTGCTTTGTTTTCTTCATAATTATGGCCCTGTGTATTATGTTATGTTAGTATATCCATTTTTATGTATGTGTTTGCTATTCTATTAAATCGTGTGCTTGCAACTTGGAACCATCACAAAGTGTCAATACTGGACAACAAAGTTCATCATTTTTATATTATCTTTTTCTTGAAATCGCGCACACTTAGTGACTAGGGTGGAGATAGAAAGCTAAGACGCCGTGCTTACCACCACACGTACAAATTTATAGTGTAATAGAATTTGCACGGATGAAGAATTGTCGTTCTTTAAATTAGGGCTGCAGGTGATTGTGTAGTTTAGAGTATAGAATATTATAAAGGCAAGAGTTATTATAATCTAAATTGCAGCTACTTTATGCCTTGCAAGTTAATACTGATACGTTTATTAGTATGGAAATGATCAATATTGACGTATCGATTGCAAACCAAACTAGAATAATGGAATTTTTATCTATCGATGGCAGTAATCGAATTATTGTGTCATTTTCGTCCAAAACTACATACTTTTACCTGGTTCTAGATTCAAAAGGCATAGGATATTCGATAAATTAGTAAACAACATTAATATTATCATACTTTCACTTTAACTAAAACTCTTTTGAGCTATCATGGTATCTTTCATAGAGTTACAGTTTTATTAAATTGTTATAGTCTGATCTGGAATAAAACAAAATGACGAAAGGACTTTTTTTTCCACATTACTATGATGTGTCGGTAAGTTGTAGAGCTGTGCGAGTGATCCATTAGGAAATGTTTGTATTCAGGGACGCGAAAAGCCCAGTTGTCCCTAGCTCGGCGGGCAAGACGCTGTGTGCTACAAACTGTGCGAGTTCACTCCTCCACCTTTTTAAATTTGTTCTTCTCTCATGCTTTATGCTTTACACCAGACATTTGGCACGTTATATTTGTTTTACATAACATACAATCGCTGTTCTTTATCTCTGCATTTAGTTTGAGTCCTGATTCTTTCAGAGATAAGAAAATTGTTCTTACTCTATGCTTTAAAATAGAATTACTAGAAATGCTAGAGCTGGTAGTAGAGTTTTCGCACCAACTTAAAACAATTCAACACGAACTGTTGTAAATAAACTATAGACAAAGAAAACTTCAATATATATATATATATATATATATATATATATTAGAATCGGTTTCCACCAAAAAACACAGAAGAAGTACATGATGATTTCATCCCGAAAGTGAAGGCAATGATAAACAAACACGCTCCATTATACGAACTATTCGTAACAGGCAATCATTACGGTTGTCATAATTGTATTCAGACCGAGCAGAGAGAAAAGGGAACAAATCAGGCCTGACCATCACCACGTAATCTAGTAGAGCAGAGGGAATGGAAAATCGCAATTGGCGCAACCAGGAGATCCCCTTGCCAACAGCATCTCGACAACTCGACAAAATGTGGCGATCTCTTTTGCCGAAAAAAAAAAACCAACTAACGGGCATCTTTGTCTAACAATTTTTGCAAAGATAGGTAAGCAAGTATGCTTTGGTGATTTGTCTCCGATAAAGTTCAAATCATCTGGATAGAAGGCAATGATTTCGATAAGCCAGTTGATTAACACAAATTTGAATTTACAATTTAATAGCCTTTTCTCTTTCCGAACGGTCTCTGAAGACTTGCTAGAACCTGAATTCCCGAAAACTCCTCAGATATATTCTATGAGCTTCTCACTGTATCTGATTTACTCAGCTTTGTGATAATTGTATGAAAGCATTTTATTTTGTACTAACAGTATAAAATATTAATTTCCAAATGGATTTGTACCTACCTCTAGTTTCGGCGATACTAAAAAAAACGTGATAAGCTCAACTTTTTCTTGGTTGACCTAATACTATTATCAATGTTTCAGACATAATAAGCTTTCTTGACCCTTACAAAGATTGGCACGCAAAAGAACAGATAAGAGACTAATCTTTAATTTTCTCTCGCATTATTGTGTAAATGTTGCTATTTGGTAATGTACATATTATATGATAGCGATAGAAGTGCTAAATCGGCATTTGTTGTTAATAAACTATGAATGCAACAGAAAAGCAAAATGTTACGACATAGGAGGCCTACAATGTAGCAGTGTGATATTCTGTTTTATTCCTAATTTTTCTACAAAATTTAATCGACAAAACTTATTTTCAGTCGTCTATTTGCTAAAGCTGCTGAGATAAAAGACTTCCTGTTTGGCTTTTAAATCATTATCTTAACTATTTTTTAAAAGTAGATAGATAAGGCAAGATTAGAATTTTGCATTAAGAAAACCTAACACGCACAGCCTGGGTACTATGGCTAAAAAAGAAGAAACCATGATACTCATGTAAAACCAGTAAAGGAAGAGAAATGTCACACCAAAATATCAGTTCGATGTAGGCCCCATTCAGATCGTAGCTCTATATA
This sequence comes from Elysia marginata, assembly GCA_019649035.1. Taxonomy (NCBI): domain Eukaryota; kingdom Metazoa; phylum Mollusca; class Gastropoda; family Plakobranchidae; genus Elysia; species Elysia marginata. The sequence goes on from BMAT01010699.1 coordinate 325,497, forward strand.
TTCCATACCTAGCTCTAAATCAAGGTTCTATCAACTGGTTCCTAGATCTAAGTCAAACTTTCAGACCTTAGTGATTAATCAACAAAAGTGACAAGCGGTCGAAATTTTTATCAATTTATGTGCATTTTCCCGCTTACCTTTTTGTTTTAAATGTGTGTAAAAGTCTGGAGCATAATCTACTTAAGAAGTCGCAAAAGAAGAAGGAGAAGAAAAAGAAGAAGAAGAAGAAGAAGAAGAAG
>BMAT01010699.1:339014-351999 GCA_019649035.1 Elysia marginata
GTTTTCACACTTACGACTTTCTATCAATTTTCAGATGAATACTACCCTAAAACAATAGAAGTTAATGTAATATTGAATTTATTGCAAGTTAATAAAAAAAAAACTTTCATACATCAACTTAGCCTACCGGCTTCCTGGATTTGAACTACTCATTTCAAGAAGAGTCGGAGACTTATCGGGTTCTGCCATTTTAAACACAAAACTTTTCATGTATTGTACTTGTCAGATCTAAATATCTGTCCGTTACAATTTTCAAATACTAGTTTAGTAAAAGAAAAATATCATCAATAAAAGTTTAACTAAACTCACGTAAACCAAAAAGGTACTGTAGCTTGAACGTCAGATTTAAGACCTGAAACCTTGTTAGTTTCTTATTGGTCAACTTATTGAGGTCGGGAGAAGAAAGTTATCAAGAAAATCAATAAACAGAAGAAAACTGAGACTGTACTCTACCCTTGGCCAGACGGTGAAAGCTACCGGCGCCGCGGGAAGCCAGCGTTATTGTCTTGTTTATTGCGTGTCTGTTGACACTAACAGTTACATCTTCCTCTATTCTGTCAGAAGATTTGCTAGTTTTTTCAGTTTTGCTGCATTAAACTCTTGCTGATTTGTGGACGCTGTGGTTGACCAGGCGTTACCAGCAATTTGGCTGAGGTTTGGCTGTGGTTAAAAATAGTTTGGTTATTTTGTAAAAGATCTTTCATATCGTAGAAACACTAGTTATGTTGGGGAAACGTCTATGAAATTTTATTCCGTATCTCAGTCAATTGCAGTATTAGAAAACTGCGCGGCTTAAAAAATCGCTGAAGGAAAATGTAAAGATAAATGGCTGTGCTGTGCATTGTTTTTGTTTTTAAATCTAAGGCTGAGAAAGAAAAACATTCGTATTAATGTGATATTTTTTCCTCTACTGGTATTTTCTCCTCACGTTTGTAACTCGCTTCCTCTGCCCATTCGACAAATAAAGGACTCGCAGGAGTTCAAGTCTGCGTCAAAAACAAGCCTATTCCAAATGTATCTGTCCTAACTTCATTTTATTCTGTTAATGTGTATTGAAAAAGGTATCAATGTCATTGTTGTCTAATGCGCTTTGAGCTTTTTGTACAAGCGCTATATAAATGTTCTTCATTATTATTTGTCACAAACACCAGAAATAATAATCGAGTAAACGAATAAAACTCCTGATGCGAGACTTGTGAGTTCTTTTAAAATCTTGAAAACGTGAAAAGTCGTGTGAGGAACGTAGAAAATAAGTTTATTCAACTCAAAATGAAGAAATCAACATGAAACAGTATTCACATCTAGCAGCAGTCGAAAATAATGACAGTGGAATTGCCAATGTCCAGCATAAACAAATCGTAGATCTAACTTTTGCTCAAAACTGCTCACTCTCTCTTAATCAAGTATTCTATCTTCTCCGTCGTCTCTGAGTTTCTCTCTCTGTCTTCTCGGTCTCTTCTCTCCTTATCAACCACGCGAGCTCTATTTATAAGCAAAACACACAACTCGAAATAACACACAATTTCTGGAAATTTCCCGAAAATTCTACGCTTTACAAGAAAGGTGAAGAAGGCGTGGCCTAATACGGCAGCGACACCCAATCGCGAGCCAAGTTAAAAATAGGTCGCCGGTCATCAAACATTATGTAAATTAACCGGAAGATAGTAATCTAGATAAATCCAGAAGACTAGATCTACAAAACTAATAACAGGGGATCATTCTAGATTTTAACGAGTTATGAAATCCGTAAGTTACTTATAACTACGAATGCTTAACACATTCCATTAAGAAAACAAGCGTAGCCTTAATCTAGGTCTACATTGTACATAGCATGACTAAGGAACTAGACTAGAACAATGTCTAACTTCGTTACATTATTATTTTTATTATTATTATTATTATCTCTTCATCTTCGTTCGTCGTTTTTTCCAACCGCATGATTTTAGCATTGAAAGATGCGCTTTTTCAAACAAATGGGTACTTTTTTAAAATTACAACTCTGCGCCTTTCAGACTTTCTTTAGCACAATTTCTAAAATTTGTTTTACAACAAATGTTTTTTTTTCCTGTCTCAAAGAGATAATGTTTTATAAAACTGCTTGTATGTCAAGCTTTTAAGATTGCTAAAACAATAAAGCCTTAGATATATCTGGGTAATAAACAGCAGCTATAAAATCATTCACAGTGTGTGGTATTTATGAATGGGTGTTTTTCTCATCTTAAATGGGTTTAAAAAAAACGGAAAAAGTCTATGTTTTGAAACAAGAAATTAGCTGGAGCAAAATTTCCTATGCCTTTGTTCAATTCTTTAATATAAAAATGTTACGCTTTCAAAGAAATACAAAAGATAGCGGTGCTTCCACCAGCTTCCTATTTTTAAAATTACGTGTGGAGGTTTGGTAAAACAAAAACATGTTACCTGGAAATGGAGTAAGACACATCACCGTTATTTGTCTTGATTATCTGTCTCCATTTTTTTGTTTGAAAGAGGCAAATTTTCGTAGCAGACTTCTTAACAGACATAAATTTAGACGAAGAAAGGGCAAGTGTTGTCTGTAAGACATTTTAAATGCTGACGTAAAACAGGGTAACAGAAGCCAGGTTTAACAAAATGTCTGTACTCTAAATAATTGACTTAATGTGCTTAATAGTGCTTAATTTAAAATAATTCGTCTCCTCCTGCCATTCACTCTAATGACTTTTTTTTTGCTTCTTACATACATACAAATTGTACGTCTAGCTAGTTCTGCAATTATTAAAACAAAATAAACCTCTATACCTATTGCTAATACAATATCTCTCTCTCTCTCTCTAATAATAATAATAATAATAATAATAATAATAATAATAATAATGTCAATAATAATAAAAAAATAATAAAAAGTGATCTTTACAAAGCGCTTTACGATGGCGATGCTCATAGCGCTTTACATAAATAACACTTACTTTAACAATTACATGAAAACAGCAGTAAGGACATTCACAAAGACGTAAATTATTGTAAAATTACTGATTATTAAAAAAAAGACATGGTTAATTAATCAATAGATTTAAAAATTGTCGAATGCTATAATGTCAGCAATTATAAAACACAACAATTCCATAAAACATTACATAAAAACGTTACTTTAAGATATTTTTTTACAATATTATCCAATTATACATAAAAGTAGATTTATATTTAACAACACCTTTTGGATATGGTATGTTTGTAGTATTAATGATAAAAAAAACCCAAGGAATGTCTTATTAAGACGCAATGCCTTATGCCTTTAAAAACAAATGGTACTTGAGTGCTTTTTTGGAAATTTTCTCTCTCTCTCTCTCTCTCTCTCTTAATGTGTTTGTCTCGCTGTCTTTTATCCCTTTCGCTCTCTGTTTCTCTCTCTTTCTCTTTCTATTTATTACAGTAATTGTGCCTGTCCCTTTGTCTCTCTTCTCTCTCTCTCTCTCTCTCTCTCTCTCTCTTTCAGTATCTCTTTCATTCTTCATCTTCTTTTCGGGTCATTTCGCCTTGTGCCCTACTTCATTTTCCATTTAAGCCGTTCTAAAGAATTAAAGTTACTGATTTTTTTTTTCTATTGGGCACTATATTAATCCTTTTCAATAAATTTGGCTTCTTTACTCAGCGTAACCGTGTCGCCACAGAGCAGCGCGACGAATGCCCAAGCAGACCTGTATATTTGAAGGCCACCTTTGAAATTAACCCATGTGCAGGGTGTCCAGGCGCGTATCACAAATTCAAGATTTGCTTGTAGCTGGGCACCCATTTTACAGGTGCGTGACCTGGGGAAAGTTAGGAAAAATTGCTTTCCCAAGGCAAATGCAGCAACATGGCATGGTCGGGAATCAAACCTGCGACCTTCTGATTTCGAGTCCGACGCGTTTACCACTGTGGCATGCTACCCCTGTTAATGTAATCTTAGCACACATTTTTTTAAAGACATTTAAAAAATTGTTTTAATCCGCATTACTCTTTAAAAATAATCTCTTGAGAATCTTCTTTTAATTTTACAAAATGAGTTTTAACAAAAAGAAAAAAAAATATCTTTGAAGGTTTTTTTTATTTTGAGTAAAATAGAGCTTGCTTGTCTAGAATACTATCTTCTTTGTGATTTCTTCGAGACAAATATTCGAAGTCTTAAGAAAGAGATAAAAAACAAAAAACGCTGGTATCAAATATTTAAGGCCTTTGTTTAATTATCCTTATCCACTGCATTTACCCTCAGCCAATCTTGTTTTTTTACTAACCTATTTGTTGTTTGGTAATTTAGTTCACTTCTATGTTTGTAAATCATTTCTTTTTTTTTTATATTTCTTTCCCACTCTCTTTGTATCTTCCTGTCTCTCTCTCTCTCTCCCTCCCTCTGACTCCCTCTTTCTTTCTCTCTTTATCCGTTTATCTATTAATAAATGTATTTAAGTATTTATGTATATATCTATCAATCTATCTATCCAGAACCTATTTACCTATGTATTGTCATATTTACTTAAATTTTGTGCCTTGCCATGACAATCATTACGCTCCTAAGGTAAAGCTTTCTACGAAATATGTTGTTTTACCCTAAAAGCTATAATATTTTTCGATCTATCTATCTTTTCGTCAATCTATTTATTAACCTATCTATCTATTTCTCTCGCGCTCATGATTTTTCTCTTAGTCTCTTTCTGTATGTACATTCTTTTTTTTAATACTAAGACTTATGAAACAGGTATTTGTTCGCGTCTGCAGCGTTTTGTAATACTTCTCTCATACTTCTCTAACTGTACTAATTTTTATTATGAAAGTTACAACTTAACACCATAAAACGAATCTCATTCTCAACGAGCCAATAAATCTTTTTCATACGAAGGCTATTTCAGAAATAACCGAAAAATTCCCATTTCTCAGCAACCAGTGGGAGCTTTTTTAATTCTATAAACGACATGATATTTCTTATTTCCTTAAGAATATTCCCAGAAATTATGAAGTGCATCATTTTGCACAATAAATGTCTAGACGATTTTAAAGATAGCGGCCCACCTTGAAATTTGGTCAAAGGAGGAAATCAGAGCTGTCATACGTTTTTTGAACGCCAAAAGTCTGAATCCTACCGAAATTCATAAAGAACTTCAGAGTTTATATGGTGAGCATGTTATAAGCCGTACACAAGTCTATCACTGGTGTAATTTGTTTGAAGCCGGCCATTCCGACTTGACAGACTGGGAAGGGAGAGGGCGTTCAATAACTGCGACGTCAGAAGACAATGTGAAGCGAGTTGGTGAGCTTATTCGTCGAGACAGGAGGTTGAAACTTGGTTACAGAAAAATCAGCGCAAGATGGGTTCCTAAGCAATTGACAGACAATCATAAAGAACAAAGATTGGACATCTGCAGGGAACTTTTGATAAGAAGCAAGAGCTCATGCAGGGTTCACGGGCATACTGCCAACGCCGGCGGAGACTGTCTAGGTACGATGTGACTTTTCTTGACAGCATAGTCACAGGTGATGAAACTTGGTTGCACCATTGCACCCCAGAAACAAAGCCAGATTCGATGACATGGAAACATCCATCCTCACCTGTCGCGAAGAAATTCAAAGTCATGCGCTCAGCAAAGAAAATATTGGGAACTGTTTCCTAGGACAGTCGTCGTGTTCTTCTGTTCGAAACCTTACAACCTGGAGAAACAATCAATGCTGCACGGTACTGCCAAACTTCTGACAAGCTTAGACAGGCCATTCGCAGAAAGCGCCCAGGGCAGTTGACCAACGGGGTCATTTTACAACACGACAACGCTAAACCCCACACAGCACGAGTGACGCAAGGTTGGCTAGTGAACTTTAGATTGGAGATTTTGCCACACCCACCACACAGACCAGACCTCGCACCATCTGATTTTTACCTCTTTGGGCCACTGAAACGTGAGCTGGTAGGAAAGCGCTTTGATGACGATGAAGAGCTTGTTGACCATGTGCGAAAATGGCTACAAAACCTTGACGGAAGTTTCTTCCGAGAGGGTATCTATTCCATGGTGCGGCGTTGGCAGAAGTGTGTTGACAGACTTGGCTGTTACGTAAAGAAATGAAGGACGAGTCAAAGTATGAACACGTGCAAAAATTTTGTTCATAGCATAAAAACGCAGATTTTACAGGCATTTTTCGGTTAATTATGAAAGAGCCCTCGTAGCTCTAAATATTATTTTAAATTTCTCTTAGGTTTTCCCCTGAATTACATTTTTAAAAATTATAAACAGTCTTTTACCTTCAGATTTTTTTTTACCACTTTGTACCACTTTTCCCCCTTTTTACATTTTTTCTTCCCTATTTCATTAGTTTATTTTAGGCACATTAGAAAAAATCAAACTGGAATCTGGCATCACTCTAAAGAAAAGTCAGACTAATGCTTAACAGATAACAGATAAGGCAACATAAAGAACAAGGCACATGGAATAAGGCAAAACTGACCGAAACAGAACGTGAAAAAATAAGAATAAAACACCCACACAACTCGTTAGTACCCAACACAGTGTCAGACGAGAGACAAACAAGCAGATCAGTAAGCACCAGCTTTCAAAAAATAGAAGAAAAAAAGCTCTGGTCATGATCTTTTGCCAGATTCTCTGGTAGAGTAGGAAAACCAAAGCTAAGACGTTAAAAGGAAGATGATAAAAACACCTTTTGACAGCTTTGTCTCTTATAACACACTTTATTTTTTACTTTCGTTGCATCTTTGACAGGTCTGTTCATACTTATTCTGCAACCTAGTTCAATGTTTTACTTTGTAACATAGGGTCTCTTTCTTGGTGTCTGGTGCCAAATTCAGCCAGTGACTTGAAACAAACTTATACAAAACCTTTCGAGGTTAATATTTTTAAGCGCTAGACCATTAAAGTTTACCCAAATAATAAGCCATGGGTTACCAGAGAGTTGAAGGAGGCAATTATCAACAAAAACAATAAATTCAAAGAAAATGACAAAGAAGTATTTAAAAAAATCAACTGGGAAACTAAAAGTAAGATCAAACTATGTAAACGGAGGTACACAGAAAGAATGGAATCGTAATTTGAATCGGGCAACTCCAAACAAACTTGGAAAGGGATGAAAAAAAATGACTCGCTACGAATCTGTTAAAACAAGCCTGAATGTGGAAAATGAGAGTGAATATGTGAATGACCTGAATGAGTTCTATGCGAGATTTGATTGTTATTATTTTAGGAAGAACATAATATCTTAAGAGGCAACCTGAAAGAACAAATCTCTGAAGAAATGACAGAACTTAGAACAAGTGAGGATGAAGTGAAGAAAAGTTTGCTTAACATCAATGTAAATAAATCCTGTGGTCCAGATAACATAAATGGTAAAACCCTTAAGACCTGTGCCAATCAACTCGTCACCATATTAACTTACATTTTTAATCTTTCAGTTGATACTTACACAATACCAACTTTATGGAAGACAGCAAGCATTGTTCCAATACCAAAAAAATCTTCCATATCCTCTATGAATGACTTAAGACCAATTGCATTAACCTCTATAGTTTTTAAATGCTTTGAAAAAATAGTGCTTTGTAAACTTTTGCGCCAAGTGGACCAATTGCTGGATCTTTTTCAGTTTGCTTACAAAGCCGAAGAAGGTGTAGAAGACGCAGTTTTGATATTTATTAACGACCTCCTAAAATATCTAGAAACCCCTAAGACATATGCCAGGGCACTATTTATTGATTTCTCTAGTGCATTTAATACCATCCAACCGCATTTAATGATTGAAAAACTACTTTCTCTCAATGTTTCTTCTCAGGTGGCCTACTGGATTCTTGACCTTCTTACTGGTAGATTGCAATATGTTTGTCTAAATAATAATATGTCTAAAACCATAATCACCTACACTGGTGCACCTCAGGGTTGTGTTTTGTCTCCCGTCCTTTACACCATATACACCAATGACTTTAGAACATCCTCTCCCAATCTTAACTTGATTAAATTTGCAGATGATTCAGTAATTCAAGGATTTATGTTTAATGATGTGTCCGCCTATTTTGAAGAGATGAAAAGGTTTGTCAGCTAGTGTAAAGACAATTTTCTTACAGTGAATGTAACAAAAACGAAAGAACTGATTGTAGACTTCAGGAGAAATTGTGACGAAATTCCACCCTTACACATCAATAACCAAAACGTCAAATTAACTGATGTTTATAAATATTTAGGAATACTGATAGATGGCATAAATAACTGGAAATCCCATGTGGATGCATTGTACAAACGCGCCAATCAACGTTTGTACTTTTTACGAAAGTTGAGATCATTTCAGATGAGATGCGAGTTATTAAAAATATTTTTTACTGCCACTATTCGGAGTATACTGACATTTGGAATAACAGTTTGGGGAGGAAGTATAAATATGCAAGAAAAAAATATTGGACAAAATAATTAAATAAGCAACAAAGATAACACAATGTAGTTTGCCATCCTTCGATGAGCCCTATACTTTAAATGTGACCAAAAAGAGCCTGAAAATAATGCAAGACCAATCTCATCCATTGAATCCTGAGTATGAAAGATCCCAAAGATCACAGCGCCTTTTATGTCAAAAAACAAGAACTGAGAGATATAGAAAGTCATTTATCCCCACATCCATTAGGAATCTTCAAAAGAGCATAAATTGCTGTGACAGTCCTTCTATTTCTCACATGATTTTATAATTATTACTATTCATACTTGTACATTGATTCCTAAATTTTGTGCACTCAAATTTTTAATGTTCTATGCCTCATACATTACAAATACTTATATAATGCCCCAATGTGATAGAATAATATTTTTTATGAATTTATAAACATCATACGTGTAATTTATTTGACTTTCTGTATACAAATTTTAACACTAACCAACATGCTTTATTCAATCTTTTTATCACACCAACTTGGGTGATGACCTCACTAGACATTCTTCTATGTCGTGACTGTGATATTCAGGGTGATAGAGGAAGATCGAATGTTGTGGAATGACTGAGATAATTATATACTATAACATATCTAATCTATTTTATATTTTTATGTAATTTTATTTTTGTGTTATGAAACACGACATAGTTCCATAATAACCATGTTCCTTGGAATAAAGAAAGATTTCTTTTCAATTCAATGAAAAACTGACACTTTAACGAGGTCGTGTTACAAACCCTATCAAAATGTTTATAAACTGTCGAAACCGAGGTCTGCGTGTAGTTTTGACCTGTTTGTAGATTATATTATGTAAAGAAAATATATCTAGATCCAAATATAAAGTTTCACTTCATTTTGCATGTATAAGTTGACCTACAGTTCCTTTTCCGTGTGTTATTTTCTCCAGAATGCGGATATTGAAGCTTAAGTTTTCATGTTTCATTTTGTAAACATTTAATGAAAACGGGAACTTCTATCACAAGGTGCCCCAATAAGTTTGTTAATGATATCGTATTGCCAGCACAAAAATTCAAGTAAATAATGCGAAACAATCTTGCCCTTGTGAACATATTAAGTTTTTAGAATGGCTATTCTAGACTTTGACGCCGATTCAGATTAAAAAAAAAACTCAATAGGATATTTCTAAGACCTAAATTTAATTTAAAATATACCGTTGAAATTTGTTAGAGGTTGATGCCTTTCTTTAACATTTATCTTTTTGAAGCTCTTGATGTCTCACGACCAAGGAGAAGATATTGGCAATTTGGACCTAGCTCCATTATGATAAGAACATACAAAAAAATTAAGGTCTTAAAATTTTAAACTAAATTTTACAGTATAACGGAAGAAACCATTTTGTATGCAGTTGAGATCATTCCATTAAAAATTCTGTTTTTTTTCTCCGAAGAATATTGACAATTTTATTGCACAATAAACTGCACAAATTAAAAAAAAAACCCTTTGCTATACTTTCCTTGTATTTCATCACTGAAAAGTATAAAAAAGCCCTTAAGTTTGAACAAAATAGCTTATGAGAAAAAAAAGTATTATCCAAAAGAAAAAAAGTGTACACTTTGATTCATAGGCTGTGAATTTAAAGCTATAATCAACCACGAGACAATTTTTAATAATGCCACATTTAACTTTCATGACAGTGAAAAAATTTATGATTTCACACAGAAAAACAACCTTTTTTCTATGACATAATTATGAAGAAAAACTATCTGGTTTGTGTACACTCTGTCCACCCTCCTCTTTTTTTTTCTATTCTCCCTCAGTCATGGAGACATGTTTTATCTTACAGTTCATATCCGCAGTGGGTACCATATAAAACGAAGTAAACAAACTGGAAAGAAAGAAAATACTGAAAATACTATATTAAGACAAACATACAGTTTTCTACCTCTCAGATACCAGTAATATGACTTTGAACTGTAGCTAGTTGTCTTATCAATGTTCTAAATAACAATTTGTTTTGGTATTAGAATCTAAATCTATTTTTAATCTACGTCATCTTAAAGCCTAAACAGGATCCATATTTTTTGTCTAATCTTCTCGTGTCTAGTACCTTTCTTAACTACAAAAACTCATTGAAAAAGTACTAACAGATCATCATCGTTAAGTTCAGAAAGTATGCTGTTTTTAGTCCTTCAGTTTTTGTTTCATGTTTATAGTATATTTGGTAAGCATTTAGCTGATTTGTTAACATCCTTTTAAAATCGTTCTTTTTTTTTCTCCCCCACCGATCCACGGCAGCAGGAGAGAACAGCTTATAAAAAACTCTCCTGTGGACAACGAAAGGTCAGACAGTTTCATTGACTCTTAGTCCAAGTGCCGTTATGGCGCGTCAGTCCAGACCTGATCATGGCCAAATGAATAAAGTCTCAGCCCATGATGGCAACATTAACCTAGAGTCAGAAGGTTTTACATCGCCTCTTACGTAAAAAAATGTTCATTGAGTCAAGCATTACATTCTAATGATTGAGTTTTTTTTGTTCTTGATATTCCTTTTTACTGTATAGTTTTTTTTTACTCGGGGGACATGTGACAAAAAGGCAATACCATAGTTCAGTTATGGAGACCATGTACGATATGCATTTTGATTTTTATGTTGCTTTTATGAAGATGATGTACGGAGCTAACGATTGCACATATTACTAGAAAAACTGAATTAAAAAGTAAATGTCTTTTTTGACCAAAGCAAAAATGTCTTAAGCTCAAAAGACACATTTTAGTTAACTACATTATAGCACATCATCAGATGTTTTTTTTTTGTATTTGGTGCAAACAATAACAGTGATACTGTTTAATTTAGAAAACTATTATGAGTAACAATGATTTTACTATCGATACGTCCTTATCGATACGTCACCCTTTTTCTAATCTAAAGCTCTTTGTGTCTGTTTCGTTGATTCCCTGTGTTCACTTCTCACTTTTTGCTCTCTCCCCCTCTCTCTCCCCCTCTCTGTCTCTCCCCCTCTCTCTCTCTATCTCTCTCTCTTTTGCTCAATTCAATACCCCCTCTTCCTCAGCTTTGTAAACCACATGACATATCTCTTTCCCGATACACGTATAAATATATTTTTACTTCATTGTTTTGTATATTTTTTTAATCGTGGTGGGTAAGTAATCTTAGAACCTACTGGTATCAAAACATTTTGTAACTTGAAATCCCGGACCTTCTGGTTTATCACTTTCTTTGCTGGGTTTCATAAGATCAATCTAAGAAAATATAGAAATAAATGAACGTAGAGAAAAGAATATTACACTGTACTATACCTTTGGTCTGATGCTGAAAGCTACTAGCACCGTGTGAAGCCAACATTATAGTCTTGTTTATTGCATGTCTGTTGGCACTAAAAGTTACATCTTTCTCTCCTGTCTGAAGATTTGCAGTTTTTTTCTCTGTTTGCTACATTAAACTCTTGCTGATTCATGGACGCTGTAGGTGACCAGGCGTTACCAGCAATTTGGCCATGGGAGGCAGTGCTTAAAAATAGCTGGGTGATGGATCTTGCAGGTGTAGAGTTAGGAGATGTCCTTCTGGAAGAAATAAATCCCAGTTACAAAGGAACATTCTTTTGAATTATACAGGGCCCAAAAAAGCTTTAAAATTCTTTTGTTTAATTCTTGTTTAATTTTGCAGTAATAAGCGCAGATAGCACCCCCCAGACTTCTTCACCATCCGTCTAAAATCGACCCAACTAACCATCACGGGTTAGTTCTAGAGAGAGTTTACATAGTCAACATACAAAGTAAGCCCTTAAGACTGATACATACTGCTCTACATCCATACATGTACAGAGAAACATAGAGGAAAAGAACGATTGGTTCTGAGGTGAAGAGAGAGAGGGGGAGAGAGAGAAATCGAGAGAGAAAGAGAGAGAAATCAAGAGAGAAAGAGAGAGAAAGAGAGAGAGAAAGAGAGAGAAATCGAGAGAGAAAGAGAGAGAAATCGAGAGAGAAAGAGGGATGAGAAGTTAGGAGAGAGACAGAGAGAGAGGGGGGGGGGTGAGAGTTTTGTCGAGGGCGTGAGAGAGCTCTAATTACTAAAGTAGAACTCAAAACACTTGGAGTGTACCTACAAAATAAATCGGGATCCAAAAATGGTGCATGTAAATCTGTAAGATCTTAAGAAAAGGTGATAAAAAGCATACTTGCAATCTATAACTCGTTAGAACAAGAAAAAAATCAATGCAAAAGAAACTCATACATAAAAAGTTTTTCTTTTGCTCTATTCTTTTGTTCTCTGCGGGTACCACACAATAGAGATTGAATTAGGAAGGACATTTCAACAATAGTAGCCGCACTTTTCTAATGTCAGTCCGGGTAAGATTTAATCATTGATGCTAACACAAACTAGGCCGATTTACGTTCTTTAGTCTATTTCAGAAATTTTTATAAAGACATGGAAATAAAATAAGATTACCCGCAGTCTCTTGGATACAAGAGACCATAAGCACACGCACCGTGTCACACTACGCGTACATGAAAATCGGGAAAGCAGGTCGAGGAAACAATAAAAATAATGAAACCATTTTCTAAAAATAGACCCACAGACGTTCC
>BMAT01010699.1:422705-433676 GCA_019649035.1 Elysia marginata
TCCCTGTTCTATCCTCCAAACCCTCATCACCAATCTACCCGGTGCTATGCCGTGGTTTACATCTCAAGCTCACAGGAGAAAACCTGAAGCCCTACTGTGACTCTGGTCTCTTCCACATTGTACAGAATTTAATGACTTGGTTGTGTGTCCGAGGTCTTTAGGGGATCCCCGAAAAACGGCTTCCCCTTGTTTCTTACTCCGGCCGGCCACATTTTTTGTTTTGTTTCTCCAAACAGCTCTGTCCCCACACCGACTCGTTAGTCTCTTTCCCTCTTTCACGATCAATGTTCGTAAAACTGCCCTGAAACGTGGGATTCTGTCATAGCATGACTGTGCGACAGTGGTGGACCTATTTCCGTTTTTTTACAACAATTTGTAGGTTATTTATAAATATAGCAGAGACCCGATTGTTTTTTAAAAGAATCCTAAAAAAATCCTAGTAGGACATACTTTACATTTGATAATTAAATTTAAACATTAAAAACCGAAAACCTTTAAAAAACAGTAATTGTTAGGACTATGATGTTTTGTACAAGTTATCTGTATTCTCATATTTGAATAATTAACAGTGGAGGGCGGGGGTATCAGCAATGCTGATACAGGTATAACTTGATCTTAGTAACCTTCAATGTTCTCCTCCTACATAAATAGATTACTGTTTCAACTCTCAACTACTTGCTTGTTTATACTTTGATTGAATCCTAATCATGAAAGTCCGCGTACCTTAAATGATATTAAAAAATTACTTGGTTTGCTAAGACACCTATTTGCTGTTATTGATGGGTTTTTTTTTCGTTTTGTTTATTAAACGATTTCTTTGAAGTTGGGACATGGAGAAGGCAAATTGGTTGGTTGTTGAAGTTTTAATGTCCCAGTCAACTTCGAGGTTAAATTAGAGACGGCGGTGGGGACAATTGAAAGCGTTCTGCCACACTGTGATGTAAGGAGCGCTTACGTTTACCACACCCAGTCACATTATTCATATAACGGGCCGACCAGACTAAGCAATAAATCTATAAGGTTAGACACTAGGCGGATCAGCTGCAAATACCTATTTTAAAGTCCTTGGTTTGACTCGGCTGGGGATCGAACCACGCACCTCACGATCTCTGAGCGAGTGTCTTACCGCTAGACCTCAGAGCCGGTGGGGAGAATATTTACGGATCTGGCGAGAGTTCAAATGGAAATACAGGATTATTTATCATCAAATCAATTGCGTTGGGCTTTTCTTCCTTCGGTTTTATTTTATTTACTGGCTTAAAAAAACAATGCCACTATTTTCCACTTGAACATGCTTTTCGTTTCAGAAACTTACAGATGTCAATGTTAGAATTGTCGTTCTTTTTTCTTTAGTATTAGATTAGAGGAATTGCTCTTGAGGACAAATCCTCCGTTCAAATTTAGGAGACAGGAGACATTAAACAAAACAGGCGTCCTAAAGAATAAACCAATGGCTGTCGGGAAACTGATAAACTCATGACTATTGGCTGTGCACAATACAAACAAAATTGTTTCGCTATCCAAATGGCGGGCACCCAGTGAGTTAAAGTAAATCTCTTTTGTGCAATGGATGGATGTAACACTCATTCGTGTAGTCTTATAGCAATATAGGTCTATTACACAAAAGAGTACTGCTATGCTCTAACTTCAGGGAGTGTCCGCCAATTTCATAGCCAAACGCAATATTTTCATAGTGTGTACATCCTAAATAGAGAATGAGATTAGAGTTGAACAAGAGCAGCGGTTTTTTTTTGTGAAAGAAAAAAATCTCAATTTCTGTAGCGTTCCCTTGTAATCTAGATCTACACATTACGAATTTTACAAAAAGAAAACAAAAGTGTATTCTCAATATCGATCTATCTTGTTAAATTTAAAAGTTTGTTTTCATAAGTCCGCAGACACCCTAAATGTTTTTTTTAACTCAAAGTTTTAAGTATTTTTTCAAACATTGGTGAGTATGCGCTGGCATTAAAGATTCAATCTTACTGTAAATGACAACATGCAAGTTGCGCTATTTTTGTAGAAATCTTATTTTTAGTTATAAACTTTATAAAAAGCGGTCACTGAAATTAGCTGTCAAAACATCGCTATGGTAATGCCGCGGCGCGCATGTCCTTACACCACATTCAAGCAGATTCAAGGTAACAAGATTTCTGACCTCCGCGCATGCGCAGAAAACAGCATTCAAAGCAAAATGGGATTTGGTAATAAACCGCGATTACCGAAGGTTACATAATGATAATCATAATGGTTTTGTTCTGCGCGGCTAGGTAAATATTTCCAACAAAGTTCGTTCGTAGTATCTAAGAAAAGTCCCTGTTTTATCTCGTAAAGACTAGGCTGATATTCATGGTCTCAGTTTCTTTCTATGCTCGGTGGAGCTGCGAGAGTTATCAACTTTGCATCTTGAGATCCTTGTGGCAGGACTCATTCTTCTTTGATAATGTGTTTTTGGATTTCATGAATAAAAGACTTTACGATAAAGACTTTGGATGAACCAGCTGTGCTGTTTTTTAAACACTCTATGATGGTAAACAACTGATTGTTGTGATTGTAAAAAAGAAACTTTAATTTCTCTTAAATGTATTATATTACTAGGAAACAAATAGCTTATATGGGGAATTTGTTACTTTTTCAGGTTCAAATGACTGTTTTGTGAATAATATTTTTTCACTTTTTGTTTAGCTTTTCTGTAACTTACCTTTTTTTTTTACAAACGCTTGCAATGAAGATAGACGACCTAAGTTATCTTAATATCAAAGGCAGACTAGAGTTTAATTATGTACCCTTTAGGGCGCAATTTAACCTTGCACTTTTTCGTCTTTTTTTTCAGAAACTAATCACCCAGTGTGTCGCCAACCGAATCGACGTCACCTGTCTATAGGTAATGAAATTAGAGAACTACAAGAGGAGCATCCCGTTGATAGAAAACAACGCTAAAAATACTACAGTGTTTTGGTAATCTAAACCTAGAATTTAGGCTGATATTACGTACGTTTGTTACTTTCATCAATAAACAGGTAAACATCAAAAACTAAAAAAAACTATGGCGCGAAAAAAAACGGTGATCTTCAAAACAAATATACAGCACACATTAAAAAAAAACTCTATTCTAGAGGCAGCGGATAATCCCTATTTCCTTTTCATGACTTAATTTTTTTTCTAAATCTGAAGACGTCACAACGTAAATGAGCATCATGCACCAGCAGCTAGCAGTATGAAATAAATCTTACTCGGATGGACATCAGAAAATTACCGCGCGCTTCTCTTGTTGAAATCTCATTCCAAATATCTGGCAGGGCTACGATGTCCCTGATCGAAGCATAAATTTACTTAGCTACCATGTACTTAATCTGATGACCATCGGGCATGCTAATTCTATATGACTAATCCTATTTCGGTAATGATTGAGTTTTGCAAGGCCAAGGACAAAATTTCATTAAAAAATTAATCTAATCACGTGTTGTATTCAGTTTGTGGATGTCAGTGATACGGGTATAATTGTTTTGATAGTGTTTAGCTCTAATACTAAATTAGATCCTTATGCGTGTATTCTTTTCTGCGTAATACGAACGTTATTTTCATTCTTGGCTCACGGCATGCGGTTATAAAAGCTGGGGCCATCATTGGATATCGAATACCCGTTCTAGAGAGATCACGATTATATGATATTAATTTGTTTCTTGCAATGATTAATCTGAGAAAGTAGGAATCGAGAGCAAATATAAGCAACCATGACATTTAGAGAAGCCAATTTGTGAGCTCTGGCCTTGGTTTCGAATAATTCAAGGACGCACAAAGATTTTCGTTTATTTCGATTAACATTCAACTTGCATGTTTCAAACAACAATGTTCAGTTTACGACAATGAATAGATCATACAAGAAAAATAAAGCCGCCCGATGAGACGGGATATGCCACAATAATCCTTACTATGATTTTATATTTATAAAAAAAATATGAGAACAGAAAACGTCTGTTTCTGTGGCTCAATTGGGGTTTTACAAAAGGGCATTTATCTATGAAAGTTAATAACTTCTCAGTGATTATTAAAAACTTGAATCTTCTCTATCCTAGAGAAGGATGGCTGGTAGGTTTGTAGCAATCTGATTTTTTGTAACACCTGATAGCCTTCCAATCGAGAAGCCTGGAAATAGATTAAGACCTTTGCGTAACGCCATGAGTACCAAAGAACATAACTACTTTTGACAAACGACGCAGGCTCGGAGTCACTAAAGCCTGTTATAAACTTATTGACTTTTAAGAGGTGACCGCAGAAATTGAAACACAAGTGAGAATTTTAATAGATTCTGGCATCTAAAAGAGGTTGACAAGGTAAAAACTTCAGCTTTTCTACATTTTGAGATAGTTTACTTTTAATGCAAAAAAGTTGTATATCAAACTTGTGTGTTTTGGATTTAGGATTGATTTGGTCGACTTCTGCCTCATTCATCTTGATTGTCTTATAATTTGTTTTACTGCGAGGGCAGGTTGATAATTAAGTTCCGTTTAATCATAACTTTTTTTTCTTTTTAGCAGCATATACATAAACAATACGTCAAACGAAAGCTTAATATCTCATCTACATACTTAGCACTCTATTTCTCGACGTAGTCACCGTCGCGATCAACACACTGCCTCCAACGTTTCACTATTTGGCGCACACCGTCAGCGAAGAATTTAGAAGACTGTCCGCGGCACCATGTGCGAACATCTGCATCATCACATTCATAGTGATGGCCCTTCACATATTTCTTGAGTTGGGAAAACAAATAGTAGTCAGAGTGGGGCCAGATCGGGATGTATGCAGGAAGCTGTAGGGTCGTATGTTCTAGCTGCCTTAAGGCGTCTTCAGTTCGGCGACTGATGTGCGGACGAGCATTGCCGTGTTGCAGGATTGGGTCCTTACTACGGCGAACAAATCTGAATCTGTGTTTGAGAGCTCGGAGTGGTGAAATATATCGCTCAGCGCGTTAACTTTGACCTTGCTCCGAAAATTCCATGTAAACAACTCCCTGCATGACCAAAAAACGTTGAACACGACCTGTCTTGCAGAGACAATAACGTTGTACTTCCTTGGACTTAGAGAAGTTATTTGCATACTCGAACGATTGGGCTTTACATTCTGGATCGTCGTGGTGGACCTAGGATTCGTCTCCAGTAAGAATGCGTTGCAAAAATGTTTCTTCTTCTTCTGCATTGTGACGTTCTAAGTGTTGAATACACATGTCCGCTGTGCCCTTTCAACTCTACAGTGACCTATCTTGGGATCCAACGGGCAGAGATGTTTCGGTAATCCAGTACAGTTGTGACAATACACTTGTTCTTTCGGAATGCCTACAGTTTCTTTTTGTTTGACCATTCGATTTGCTCCAATCATCAAGCAACTTTCTCTCGATGAGGCGAGTCCGATACGGACAGCGGCCTAACCGAACGCTTTCGATCACGCAGAATTGTCTCTGTGGGGTCTTCCCCTTTAAAAGTTCTCACCCATTTGTAAACTGCACAGTCTGCAATGCACATTTTCCCATATACCGTCTTCATTCTTGCATGAATGTTTGCAGCAGAACATACCTCAGCTGCCAAACACTCGATAAAAGATCGCTGTTTGATGAGAAGGTCATTAAAGTCGTCATTGTCACATAAACATGGCTACCTCATCACGTGTTGCGCGTCATTGCATTATGAGTAGAAATGACGTCACACAAAATTGGTGTTCTAGTTAAACTTAGAACAATAATTCGAGAGTATATGTATGGAATTTTTGGTCGACGTGACGAAAATTGACAAAGTTTTTTAGCAAACGGAACCATCATCAGCCTGCCCTCGTATGTCAAAGCCTGTCTAAGCTGCCCATGTTGTGGTAAAATGTTGAGCGCGTTAGACCTAAACTTGTTGCAACAATCTCAGCTAGTTTGCCATTGTTAATTTTTTATGGTATAAAATGTATAACATCGTTTTAATTACATGGTAAATCTTTAAGCGCGTTGATTATTGTTTTTTTGCATGCGTGTTTCCAACACAGATAACTTAACGTAATTACCTATAGATACATCGGTTGACAATAATACGAGTAACTGTGCTTTTCTATCTAAATCCTTAAAACTTTCTCATCAGATTATTTTGTTTCAAATTCCATAATATCGTTAAAAAAACAAAGCTTATTTTTTTTTGCCGACGTTCTAAATTTATACAAAATAGGTTTATAAAAATGCAGCGAATTTGTGAAACCCCGTGTCATCCATTTTGATGTTGGTATTGCCAATCTCCCGAGAATAAAAAAAAAGACTGATGGTATTCGACCAGGACTACTTCGTTTAGAATCGACGGGGCCAACTAAGGTTTCTAGTTTTGAGAAAACTAATTACAATTTTGTCAAAATCTGACAAGGTGGGTCGTACAAGGTTAACTATGCACCAAGCGGGAGAATTGCATAATTCTGTAATATTAAAGTACCGATGTGATAGATAGAGAACATGAACTCGAGTAGTTTCCTGACAAGTCTAGCTCTTGCATCATGGCACTGTCACTTCAGTACTAGCAGGAAGATCATCGAGATCGCTAGTTAGTATGCCGGTGGATTTTATAGATAATTGTAAACCGTCTGAGGTTTTAGTTACACAGCGAGAAATAAATGAAGACAAAGAATGGGTAACGTTAATTCATACTGGGCTACTTAGCCACTTCTTCTTTCCAGTTTCCACCTAAAAACTATATCTTAAAGCCCCGTTAGCTTTAAGGTAGTTTTTTTTTTTATTTTATGGATTTAAGCGTTATAAGTTTTTCCTAATATAAAAAAAACGAAAAAATACAGGAATGTTGGTTTAGGAGAAATAAAAGGTTATCAACTTTGGTGTCTATATAAATTTAAATAGATAATAAAAAAAATGCCATGGAATACACGCCAAAAGTATCTAGGACGACCAGAGGTGGTATTCAATTTTAGCCATTTGGATCTTCGAAACTGTTGAAATAAAAACTACTATGGAAACGTTGGTTTTTTTTCAGTTAAAGAGTTTTAAGGAATATAATAAAACTTTATCAGAGTTCAACAGTAATGAATTCTATGAACAAAAAGCTTGTACGGCTGCCTCTGACAAACAAAGACACTTAGGGTTACAAGTCAGGTTAATGAAAGTTACTTTTAACTCTTTGACCTCCGGGAATTTGATTAATCCTACCACCACCTTTCATTAATTAAAATAGACTATATGCTCTATTCTTGACTTTGTAAAGAACTTGGTCATGTTGACTCGGCTACTTCCACGCCCATTTGAGAGAGTAATTAATTGTTCCATTATCAATTAACGTATAAAAGTATTAGAGTAAAGCCGGATTGTGATGACAGATGTCCTACATCCTCTTACTTATTAAATCTCTGTCGTACTCTTTGGTGACCCATGTTAGCGCTTCTATCTATCATAATTTCTCATTCATAATTATAATGCTGGAAAACAACAACAACAAAACTGAAAGAATGAATATCAGCCAAACAAAACGGTGAAAGGGTAACAGTATGGAAGTTTCGCGGGTAAGTCAAAACTAAGAATGCACCACCTTCAAATAAACAATTGTTTTTACGTTTCATATTTCAGCTTCCTTGTTTCCTAGTATGAGATTCTAAACCAAAACACTAGGAATTTGCTAACTATTTTTCAACAATTTCGACATGTTTGAACACAAAAAAAATCAACATAAAACAAAGAGCTTTTTTCTTACCTGTAAAAAGAGCTGCAGTTCCTTTTTCGCAATCCTTTTATGAAGCGGATTTTTTAAAGCGCCGCTAGGTAGCCAAATGCAAACTTCGTGTGTTCGCTTCACATCTGCAACGGAGAGATACGTCAAGGAAATTAAACAAACTGGAAAATAACGGTCCTAAATCTGCTTTCAAAGACTTAATTCGACATTGACACTCCAAAAGACAGAAAAAGACGTAGACGAAGACGTCACGAAGTAGTTTTTCTTGTAGAAGTCTTGATGACTATTCTTGTGGGTCTAAATATTAAAGTAGGGGTCACAACAAAGATAATAAAAAGCAGACTTACGGCGTATCGCTTCGTATTGCTTTTTTTTTTGTTTGTTTGTTTCCTGGAGCGATAGGTTGTAAGTCTACTCTTAAATATCTTATTCTTGATCCTACTGCTTATGTTATTGCTTTTTTTTATAATCATTTTGTTGAGGTTTTACTGAGGTAATTTGTTCTCGTATAAATCCAACACTTTTAATTATGTCTTGATGACCAAACTACAAGATGTATTTTTTGATGCGACTGGAACTTGATACTTAGCTGCCCTCGTTTGTTATTGGTGATCAGCTTTTTAAAAAAACAACGAGGTACTTTTAGCATTGATGTATTTATATGTCTCTGGAACTTTAAAGTTTTGAAACTTTTATTGTTTTTTTCTTTTATTTATGGCTGTTTGCCCCTAATCAGACGAAGACGAAAAGGCCACTGTACTTTATCGGACTTAATCAACCATTACGCTGTCTACGTAAATATTTTATTTCTCGGTCAGACTTGTGGGGTAACCATTTAAAGTATTCCGTTCCCATTGTACTTAGTACCAATGCGTTCATTACTGAGGTAACAGTCCATTTAGTTGGTCAAAGTTTCTTATCAATGGAAGACGGTTCAACTTACGATAATCATTATAGAAGTAAACTTCTTTGTCTTTACAAATCCAGGGGTTCGTTGTTTCTATACAAAACACGCCGCTGTATAGACCTGTATTTTTTGGTTTAAAGCGCAAAAGCTAGTAGTTTCTCCGGCGAAAGGCATCTCCAAAGGTTTTCCGCAATCAGAATGTCTAAGCAAAGGCAAGACTTTCGAAACAGTTTCTCACAGAATTACAAAGACTTTTTCCGTTTAAAATGTTTCATATAAAAAGTATTAAAACAACATTACCAAAAGAAGAATTCCATTTATGGTAGAAATGCCTTTGTTTTTTTGTTGCTATTGTAGTTGGTTTTACTGTTCTTGTTGCTAATACTGTTCTCGTTGTTGTTGTCCTTGTTGTTGCTGTTGCTGCTGTTATTGTAGTTGTTGTTTAAGCCCAGATTTGAAGCTTTTGTGTTGAGAAGTATTTTAGTTCTTACCAATTTTAAGTACACACAGTTGGCCTTGCTATCAGTCCTAATGAAACATGCAGGAGAATTTTTTTAGCATAAAAAAGGGCAGAACTTTACATTTTTTATGAATTACATTAAAAAAACACCTTGGATCTTTCCAACTAAGGGACAGGTTGCTGCTTATTGGAACCCGTTTAACATTGGATAAGTTCCTCTCAGTCTTACAATGATTATACTCAAAGACTCAATCTGGAAGTTTAAAAATAAATTAACATTTAATTGGTGTGGTTTTTCTCGCGCATTATACTCAATTGCTTCCAGCAAGCACATTCGCATATAGCAGAAAACTAATTAATTTATTCGGTCCTAGACTGTAACAAGAAGTTACTTTCGTTTTTTTTATTACACACATGAATACTATTTTTCATTAAAGTATCCCCAAAAATGTAGAGCTAAGTTGCATGGGTGCTCTACTAAATTGGGACTTTTGCTTTGGAGATCGCAGAAGATGAATCTAATCTAATCATGAAGATTTAAATGCATAGCAGCAAAGTGGTCAGCTTTGGGAGTGGGGGGGGGNNGGGGCCCGGTGGCCCACAGCTCTGGGTGAGAGGGGTGGCAAAGGTTCTCCATGGAATGAATAGAGAAGACCATCAGAGAGTCCTGTCAAACGACCGACTGTGCTAGACACCACACAAGCACGCAGTAAAAGTATTGAACTGTATGAAGCTCTCAAATGCCGAGTTACTAACCCTAGAATACTGTGATAGGCTGAAAGGCATTGCAGATATTAACTTGGAGATCCAGGAGTGTATGAGTACTCAAATTTTAGGTTAGAAAATAATTTAAGTATGTAGGCAAGCTTAATGATATAAAAGAAACACAAATTTTCAAAACTGTAAAACAATTATGTCCACAAATTTCAGAGGCATATGCAACTATTTACAAGTAGGAATAAATAGTGGAGGCAGCCACTGCGCAATTAAATGATTGAAAGATTTTAAAGGTATGAATTAGCAGTGAATGGAAGTGGGCCCGAAACGTTTGCCTTTAGAATGACTCGAACGTTCGTTTGCTTCGGCACCCACTGCCTTGCCACTTAGAGAAACAAGTCAATTTTTTTAAAGTAAGGTACATGTTTTAGCTCTAAAAGAAGTGACGAAACAAGTGAGCTGTCGGCTTTACGCCTTCGTCAGGAAAAAAAAACCAATAAAAAAACGTGTAAGACACGTATATAAATACGGACAGGACTAACAATAAAAGAAAAGCAATAATATTATTATAAACAATATAAAATATAAATGATGAGATAAAAATAAAAAATTTACCAAGAAATCTAGATATAAATCTATCTGCAGGAAAAAAGAAGAAAAAGGGGGGTGGGAGTATTAGGGGGAAGGGGCCGGAGGATCCACGTCGTCACTATTTTTAGAAAAAAAATATACCTTACTTATAAAAAATTTGACTTGCTTATCCACACAGCTCTACTGCGACTCCTGTTCAATTCACTTAGAGAAACATAGCTTCAAGGAGCGTAGAGGCGACATAATACTAAAAGTATGATTTAACTCTGAAAAACTGTTCATTGGTAACAAAGAACGACCACTGTATACTATCTTACCGCGCACTTGCACAGAAAGATACTTGAAGTTTGCTTATCAAAATATAATTACGAAATTGTTGAGTACCATAGTTGCCTTTTTAGTCTTTTAAACCGTCCAATTAACTTTGGACGAGAATGTTATTTTGATTTGACTAGATTTAGTTGTAATGTCTGGAGTCGACTATACTAGATAGAAAAAGGGTCTTCGATTTAGATGTTCTGTGAAATTTTTATTTCTTCCGATCTACATCACTTAACCTGTAAACTGTGTCTTATTCTCTCTCTCTCTCTCTCTCTCTC
>BMAT01010699.1:563623-575893 GCA_019649035.1 Elysia marginata
GGCAATTCAAGAACAAATAAAAATGAAATCATGATCTGAGAAAAATACTGTATCCAATGTAAGTTATTAATGCCCTTAATAAAAAATTTCTCCATAGCCAGCTGATGCTCGCCAAAATACTTGACGGGCTTAAGTTTTAAATTTAAGGTCCATAAGTAACAACATTATATATAGTTCTATCGGCTGTTGTAGCTACAATTTGTTAATATAATTTGAACTGGAGGCATAAGTACACAATGGCTCCATGAGAAATCAACACATGCTTGCAGCTTCTGTTTTACAAATTTTAAATCTAGAAAATAATTGTGACTGCGTTGGGAAAAACAAATAACATAAAATACTGAGATCAATGTTGTCTTATTTAAAGTCCCCAAAAGTGGCTTCTATGCAAATTTGTTTTCTTATGTCTGTTTTTTTTTTTTTATTTTTTTTTTGTCAGGTCGCAACGAGAAAGGTCAACTTGGAGTCGGCAACACAGACAGAGTAGACATTCCCCAGGTTGTGGACACATTTGATGGTCAAAACATTGTGGATGCTGCTTGTGGTCGCAGGCACACCTTGTTCCTTACAGGTTTATATTAATCCATTGGTTTTTGATGGTTGTTTTTTTTTGTTATTCACATTTGTTGAGATTCTGTCTTTTGAGCCTTCCAAGTTAGTGTCTGTTATACCTTGCAGCTATGTGCCTGCTGGATAATAAGCTCAACATTTAATGTGCGAGTTATTGTTGGCATCAGATATGTGAAAACTTGGGGTTAAGATGCATACACTTTGTTCATATTGATTGATGGTTCAGAACTTGCAAAATATTTCCAAAACAATTTTATTGAAGCAAATGTTTAGGCTTGCCAAGTCATAATATCTCCATACTGTCCTTTTTTTCCCTAATGTTGTTCTGCAATTTCAAAGCTTTGATAACCGTCGATTAAGCTATGACGGTATTCAGGACTTTTTGTGGGAAGCTTGAGGGGAAGTGAGAGATGCCTGAAAACATCTTTTGACTCTTTTAAAAAACGCTTTTTTAATTGCAAAAGTAAATAGAAAAGTTTAGTGATGTGAATTATGATTGTCATTGATCACAATGGTTTTTTTTCCTCTTATTTTTTGTTTACCCAGAGAATGGAAAAGTATACGCCTGCGGAGACAATAAGATGGGCCAACTCGGTCTCGGTAATCAGAGCGAGCAGGTGTTGCTGCCAACCCAAATTCGCTACAAAGGACCTCCTGTGCGCAGAGTTGCGTGTGGTGGAGAGTTCAGCATCATTTCGGACATCAATGGCAATGTTTACAGCTTTGGTTGTCCTGAATATGGGCAGCTAGGTAAAACCTTTGTTTGAGAATAAGAATATCACTTTTTATCTGTTAACATATCTTGCGAATGTGTTGGATGCCTTGAATTTTAAATTTGAGAAAATACTTTTTATAAGTAGAAACATTCCACTTGATCTTAACCTTTTGAGCCAGTAAGACTAGTTCACCAGAATATGACTGTTTCTAGATAATCCACATTTTTATATATACCGTAACCTGACAGTATTTCCCTCTTTATCACTGCTTAAATTAAGTTGGTGATGCTGTTTTGATAAATTCGAAGTTTGAATGTGTGGGTGTGTTATGTTTTTGGTCAGTGGGTGGAGGGCTTGTCGATGATAGATAATGGTTTGTCTCATAAGAGTGTCGGATCTTTGAGAGTTGAATGTTAGGCCTACAGGTTACTGAGCCTATTGTGCTCATGAATGTAATATTGAAAACTGGTGTTTTTTCCGTTTCAAGAATTATCAAAGCTTGGGAGAGTAGGTGTGTATGTGACTTCTTGAAGGTGGAATGGGGAATAAATACTGCTTTGTTTTACAACTAAATTTGGTCTTTGGGTTGCTGGCACTGTTATCTTGAGATTCAGTCTAATTCAGACCTTGTCATTGTCAGCATCGCTTTGCTACAGCTGTTCTCATCTCAACAAATTCATCTCATTGAATTTCAATCAAACATTCACATCTTGTTGTGGAGGAACGAGAACCGAAACAGAATATCAATCATAGGTGTTATTTTTCCACCAAATAGCGGAAAATCCGCTGTGTTCCAACCTTTTAGATTTTTTCCGCTCTCTACAACTGTCACTCATTGTTCAAGCAGATTTCCGCTATAACTGATACAAATTTAAGGACATGCACATGATGGGTCATGTCTATAAAATTATTTCTGTTCTTTTCCGTTAGAGTTATTTACTGTTATAAAACGTCGGAGTACACTGCTGCAACCCAACTTTTTCGCTAAAGCCTATAGATCCGTGAAGTAAAAATATAGCGGAAACGGGCCTAATTGGGAATTGCTTGAACCAGAAAGTGTAAAATGGACCTGCACGGGTTAAGCTTAGAGCAACAGAATACAAAAGGGGAAAGTTCTCATTAGATCTAAGCAAAAGCAATCTTAACTTCATAATCTAGGGGATTTAAGCTTTCAGAACATGTATACTTTTATATGGGAAACATGAGCATTAAATTAACCAGGACCTTTTTTTCAACACCATGTGTAAAAGTTGCAGTCAGTGCTGAACCACGCCCATAGTTTGTAAACACCAGTAGCCTGGCAACCATAGGCTGAGGCAGCTGTATTACCCCAAACCTATGTAACCCTACTAGAGATAACTTTAAAAAATTCTGTTAAAAAATTGTAGAACTGAAAAAAAATTGCAAATCTCCTTTTTAGCAAGGAAAATAATCTGTTTGGCTTACCATGTCCACAAGTTCCTTATGGATATTATGCCTTTGATCGTTCATAAGACTAAAGATACAAGAATTGTCTTCCCAAAGAAAGACTCAGGTTTGGCAGGGAAGAGGTTAGATGAAGAGAAAATTTAGTACCCCTTCCACACGGGCTTTCTGGTTTCATGCAATTTTAAAAGCTTGGAAGGTCAGGAATACCCATTATTTGAAATGTCAACACCTTGTTATGTGAAAATTTCCCACATTACATGGACTGGCTGTGAGACCATGTGTGTTTTGTTATTTTTCTAGAGGAATCATTAACCTGGTTAAGAACGTTTAAGAAAAATGCTTGTCTGTCCGGCTCTATTCTGCACAAATATACATGTTTCATAACAATATAGAATCTTGTTCCCTTGTAACCTACACCTATTTTTATTTCCTTTTGCCTTTTAATAGTTAAATTTTTTTGTGTTCCTTTTTTTTTTTTAATCTGTTATTTATTTTAGAGTAGCTTCATGGGCAGAACGCTTGACAGTTTCCTCATTTTGATACCAAGTCTGGACAAATTTTAATTCTTACTTGGGGAAGCTAGGGCAACCAATGGCAGCAAGGATATAAAATTACCCTACTTTAACACTTGCCAAGAATAATAACTGAGGACCCTAGTCCTTTTCTGTAAATGCTCATTTTCAGTTGAAAGTTGACGTTTCTATATCACAGATTAGGTCACTCTCTGGCGAAAATTGTTGTTATGCTTTTTTTTTCCTATTACAACATCATTTTACTTGTATGTTTCATCAGGTCACAACACAGACGGCAAATACTTTGTGAAGAGCAACAAAATAGAGTTCCAGTGTGAGGTTACGCCGCGGGTCGTCACCGTGTTTCTCGAAAAACAGCGGGACGGCCAGGTCACACCCATCACAGATGTTGACGTCAGGGAGATTGCTTGTGGCAGCAACCACGTGGTAAGCTCGTGACTATATGGCTTACAGTCCAATCCAAATATTGTCTACCTTTTGGGAACAAGCTTTTAACTTCAAACTATCAGTGTAGAATACAAAACAAAACAAAAAATTTATAATCTAGATATAATTTTCAGGGATGCACAATTTTCAGGTTTCATCCATTTGTTCTTTTTTGCACATACGTGTCTGTTCCATTGTTTTCATAAAAAATAGAATGCTAGGCTCATTTACAGGCTGTTTCTCTTTTTGAAAATCAATAGGCATCGTTCAGTGTTAATAAAGCAAATTTTCAAATTATCCAGACTAAAATTACATGCACTGAATTTTATAACTTTACAGTTTGAATTGTAGTTTAGTATAGGGTGGAGGCTAAATACTTACTGACATTAGAAATGAACAAGCTTCTACCATGATAAATTTTGTAAAAAAGAGTACTTTCTGTTCCATCATATGATTTGCTTGTACATGAGTAAACACAAAATTAAGCTCTTTTTTTTTTTTTAATTGTTATCATTATGACTATTGATTTTTTTTTTCTTTATTCAATGTTGTTAGTGAGCATTTAGTGTGTTGGAATACTCTTTTGTGTGCTTTCAAGCGCTGTGAGTTCTTTTATTGTAAGTGATGAAAGTAAAAAGGAAGTTACAGGAAGTTTAACTTATGATTTATCTGGCTTTTTCTCTGTCTTTTTTTTTCTTTCACTTTATACGAGATGCTATTTTAGGCTCATTTTCAAACTTTCAAGTATTTTTTTAAAAAACCCTGTGTAATATTTATATTGATTGTGATTGATTCTCAATTGTTTAGTTTTTTTTTTGTCCTTCCTCAGCTTATTGTTGACAGTAAGAAGCGTGTCTTTACATGGGGATTCGGGGGATATGGCAGACTGGGGCATTCCGAACAAAAAGATGAGATGGTGCCGAGACTACTCAAGTTCTTTGAGGGCCCAAACAGAGGAGCGACGATGATTGGCGCTGGCTCAACCTATTCCCTTGCTGTTAGTGAGCATGGTGTGTGGTTTGATTCTTTTGTTGTCATGTTGTTTATTTTCAAATAATTTGTCAATATTGTATCTTTAAGGGAACAAATGGCTTTACTTAATGCAATGAAATCCTGAGCACTGACGGATTGGAAGATGAAAGAATAGCTCTTAAAATTGATTTGGAAACCCTAAATTCATTTTTATACAGTTCAGGAACAATATTTCAGATTTCCAATTCCACAGGAACAAAGTTTAACCATAAGTTGTCAAAAATTCAAGTTTTCAATATACACTGCAGCAATTTGAAGATTCGAATTGTATAAGAAATAAGCAAATGATGATTCATAACAAGCCAGATATCAGCAAAAATTTTAATTATCATTCCACAAAACATTGAAAATTTTATGAAGTTATTGACATTTAGAGGCTTAGATAAATACATGTATCTTGTTCAAAACAGTAATGCGTTGAATATACAAATTGCTACTTCCAGCTCATTGAGCCTGGAGGCGAGGCATTTGCCTTATTCAAACTATTGTCTTTTTGTATGAATCAATTTTTGGATACTTTTGAAGTTATGTTTTGTTCATATGAAGTTCAAAATATCCATACAAGAACTTGATCTAATATGTATTGACAGGAAGCCAAATATCAGGTTTTCAACAGTTTTTTAAATTTTATTTTGTGTTTATGACACTTAACGTTTTGTGTGATATGATACTTGTCTCATTTCCAAGGTTTTTTTTTCTTTCAAAAGCCATTTGGAATCTTTGTATTTTGCTGGCTAGCGAACACTTTTTTACTGTCGTTTTTTTATCACTTTTGTTGCAGGTGCTCTATATTTCTGGGGCCAGACAAAGACCTCTGGAGACGCCACAATGTACCCAAAGCTTGTGCAGGACCTGAGTGGCTGGAAGATACGCAGTATTGGCACAAGGTGCTTACTAGACTAGCTTGCATACCTCTCGTTAAATGTTTTCATTGTTGAATAAATTCCACAAAAAGAAGTATGCTTTGCTGTGAGCATTATCAGCTGAAAAATATGGCCTGTTTTAAACTTGTCAACTGACATTTTTGGATTGCAATATTGGAGATGAATAGATTTGCATGTTTTTTCATTGATTCAAATGTTAGAATCGAATTTGTTTCAGTCAAAATTGACAGAGAATTTTAAGGCAACCAGTCTCAAGTTGGTCTAAAGCAGTATTTTGCTAGATGTCTTTGGAAACATTAATACAGCAGTGATGAAAATCTTCCGCTGATCCGCGGAAATCCTCGATTTCAAGCTTAGGAGGAAAATTCCTCGGTCCTCGGCCTTCTGATCCGCGATCCCGAGAGGAAAAAAAATTACAGTATAAATTTCCGCGATAATATAATTCCATGAGTCCGACATAGGACGAATCATCAAGACGGATGTTTATCAGTGTCAACCGAGGACTGGGTTGATTTTTAGGCTAGAACCATGTTGTAATCGATCTTGCCGTATTCACACTTTGTAATCTTTTTGTAAGTTATATATCAAGGTTATATTTTTTCAATACTAAAGCGTTACCTATATTGCCAGCTATATGTCTATTCCGCGAAATAATTTACCGTCTGGATGTGACACTCGTTCATCGGTTTTGGTTCATTAAGTGCAAGATTGTGGTATTCTGTGGATCTCTATTTTTAGATCTTGGGCCATAGAAGCTTTCAATTTTTGCCCTTTCATTGATTAGACAAGTTTTTTAAATTTAATTGACAACTGTCGTTGGCCAGTCAATATGCTAGATCTATAGACCTCTAGCTATTGTCTCAGGAAATCTAGATCTATCATAAGCCTCGAGAGGTTTTATGAAGTTTATGATCGAATCATTCAGTTTCTACTTTGGGGGTGGGTCTTTTTGTTTGTCCGTTTTTTTTTAAATATAGATCTTAATACATTTTATCAAGTGATTGTGGTAAATCCAAGCACTATTCTGTACAACAGTGCCAAGATATCGGAATGGCGAGAGGAGAACTAAAAGACGTGTTCGTTTATGAGCTTTTTGAGTGTTTCAGTTCACAGCGTCAACAAAATATAAAATTAGTGCAATACAGGTTAGATGGCAACTAGAAAGGTGTTTTAAGGGCAATCCAGATCTACAAACTTTCAAGAGGTGGATTGGTGGGTTTATCGAATGTGCCGCTTGAGCTGCCGAGTGGAAGGTGTGGATAGGTTTTTTGAAGCTCCCTGTACAACTTTTGACAAATCGGCTGACTTCCAATCAACATCAAGCATGCTTAATATTTTTCTCGGCTTGATGCTGTCTGTCGGCTTCCCTTTGGTCTTTTTTGAGGCGGGAGGATTTTTAAGACGCATTAAAACCACAAATATCACTCTGATGTTAAAAATAATTAGATTTTGAATTCAGCGTGCCAAAATTAATAACGTCTCCGCGTACAGGTCTTGATTTACGGCTTATTTTTCCCCCATGTTTTTTTTATTAATTATGTTTATATAGGCCTATGTTGTTTTGTCAGTGGTTTTTCCGTGCCCAGCACACAATTATAGCGCAGTGGCGGTAATGAATGTGCAGTGTGTTGAATGACAGTACTAGATCTAGCTAGTAGTAGACTAGTAGTAGCTAAATCTCGTCATGGCTTCTTGGTCTCATTCACACATTTCAGAATTTATTGAAATACATTTATAGAACCGAGGAATCTCTGTGGAAAATTAAATCACCACTGTACAGCAATCGGTTACAAAAAGAACGTGCGTACAATACAATAGAATAGCTCAAGGCAGCCCTTCACGCGCTGACAGATTGGCATTAAAGTTTCACCTCTAGTGTGGATGGCATGAGTTGGCGCAGTTAAAACCACAGTAAAAACGTCATTCCAACCCATGTGGGTTGGAATGTAGATCTGGATTGGCCTTTAGGTGCGTGAATTATGTGCCCGCCGCGTTGGCCCATTGAGAGATAATCATTATAAATATTACCATTAAAATTTAAGTTCAATTGATCCTATACAAGTATGATGTAAAATGTAATGTAGGCATTGATATTCATTCTAAATAAGTAGCATTAGGCCTGTGTTTGCAAATGAGATCTTTCAACCTAACAATTGGACTTGGAGTCATTAAGTGATGGGCTTCAGAAAAAAAAAATCACTTTTTTAATTAATGCTTTAAATTAAAGTTAAACCGAATTATGAAAGGAGGAGGAAATTTTGACTAGAATCTAAATCTATGCCTTTTCAGTGTGGATACAAGCCTCATAATCTGTGACTGGATTTTGAATGCAGTACTTAACTTAGTGATTTAACATTTTAGTAGCTCTTAGCTGGTAGCAGGGATGAATTGCGCTGATTTTGGGGTGGTAGAAAGATATCAATTTGTCTACAAAAAATTTTTCCTCCTTTTTGATGATTTCCTGTTTTCATCACTGATACAGCAGAAAATTTTTGTTTTTATTCTCTTCTGTTATAAGCTTTAAACTGAAACATTGGCGGATGTACAATTTTCTCAACCTCTTCTCTTTTTAACCCCTGAAATATACAATTGATGATGTAGGCTGTAACAGTTTTTTTCCTTTTTTAAAATAATGGAACATGGCAAGTTTAATTTTTTATTTTTGTATTGGTAAGAGCAGTTAAGCAAAATAGCACTTAAGGAATTAAAAAACATTTAGAATAGTAATTGAAAATTTTTTCTCATACCTGATTTATCTCGGCAGCCTAATCACCACACAGGTATTCTTTTTTTTTTATTGTTTAAAGAAAGCAAATTTAGCTGACACCTCGACTCAATTTGTCTGTCTATTTTTTTTTCCTTCCTACAGTAACAAAAGTATAGTGATTGCTGCGGACGAGAGCGTCGTCAGCTGGGGGCCTTCACCTTGTTTTGGAGAGCTGGTAGGTGGCGCCCCCTCTCCTCTCGACCACTTGACATAGGTCTTGCAACCATTCCAAATAAGTTGGGTGTAATACCTTTGTATTGCGAGGCTATGGTGTTTTGTACAATGTGTTTATCTGAGTTTCTCACAGCGTCTTGTCAGCGCCAATTGATTTCTTGGTCGGCCGGGTGCAGTGACCTTGTGACCCCATGACCTGGACCTCTTCAAGCTCAGTGCCGACTGCGCACTACGCATTTAAATATTTCGTTAACATTTCAATTAATTTGTCTGTTGCGTCTAAACTAATGATAGCATCAAGCTTAAATAAAGTTTATACTAAAGTTACAACTAATGCAAACAGTATTCTCTCAATTAATACATATAGCTAGATGCGGTGCCAGCGGCTTCAAGAAAAAGGACATCATTGAAGACCTTGTCGTGTATAATTTAAAAGGCTGTTTTTAATCATATCCATTTTTGAGGGCATGAGAAATGTAGAAAAAGTGTTATAAAGGTTGTTAAAACACTGTGTTGCACTTCAGGCTTTTAAAGTATGAAAAATTAAGGTGTAATTTTCTCCTTTTTTTTTTAAAGTTGGCCATTTGGATTCATTGTCTCCCAAATGCAATAACTTAAGACGTAATATAAATATGGATATCAAAATAATTTTTTCACCACCTTAAATAGCTATTTAAGGCTGTTCTGATGGTGTCTGTAACTCCGTCACAAAATTCAGCATGAAGATTCATTTTGTGGGACCCCTCCACTTGTAAACAATTTATTTTAGAGTGAAACCACCTATCTAGTTCCTTCGCTTATAAAAGTAAATCTATAGAAATTAAAGCTGTGTAGACTTGTTTGTGCATTGTTTAAAATCAAGCTTTAGGGTAATATTCTGATGGCGTTTTTTTTTTTTTTTTAAATAAACGAATTAAAATCTTTATAGATTATAAATTATCGAGCTTTAAAGCACATTTATAGTAGGAATTGTGGCATCGATATTGATACATTCTGTGGTAAGTTTTGTTGGAGCAAATTCATTCGATAGGGCTGGCCAATTTCAGTTTATTTTTTTTTTTCATCCATAATTGTTTGTTTCACAACTTGATTTGTTTTATGTGAAATTTCAATTACAATGCTTTTCTTTTTTCAAGCTTTTGGTTCATTGTTTTAAAACAACCATTTGGCATCCCTGATTTAATACCAATCAGTAAAAAACTAATTAATTTATATTATTATTGTTGCCAACTAAACTTTCAGGGCTATGGCGAGACGGGCATCAAGTCCTCCACCATCCCCAAAGAAGTGAAGCCGCTCGAGGGAATCTACGTACACCAGGTGTCTTGTGGGTATTCCCACACGCTGCTCATCGCTCGCTGTGACACAGAGGAGGAGCAAACAGCCCTGGAAAAGCTTCCTGTCTACACGCCGTGATCCCTATGAGGGAACTCGCCCTCCCTCTCTCATCAAGCCAGTACGAGAATTGTTTGTCCTTGGATCTGTTTTAGAGTTAGCACTGCAGCATGGCGCATGTTCTCTTTCTGTTCATTATCTAATAGTTCTGAATTTTTCAATTTGGTCGCCTTTATTCTTAGTCTTATTTCAGGCAACAGAACAAACCTTTGAAATCCTTAAAATTGGTGGGAATTGTCTGCATGAAAATTTGCCTGATATTGGAGTCTATAGTGTGATTTGGTCTCAAAAATTAAAGATTGTTATTAGAAATTAATATTATTTACAATTTACTAAAGTTAATGGCCTTTGCTGCCAGTAATGAAACAAATGTTTTGGGTTTTGTTTTAAAATGAATAAAAAATTGGGGGGACTTTTCAGGTAATGTTGCGTCATATCAGCAACTATATTAAAATGGCGACAAACTTCTAGGGGTTGAATTTGTTTCATGTGATGCCTTTTTTACTCTGAGTTAATATTGTGCCACTTTTGAGAGTAAACCGAATTTTTGTTTAAGGCTAAAGAATTAGGGCGTTTGTCTCTTTTTGTAACTTATGCCCTAATGTCAGCAGCTATTCTTATTGCGTCTTCTTCAACTAAAATCTATTAAACCAAGGAGCTTTAAGTCTTCTAGGTGCTCTTCTCTAGTTGTCTCAAGTCAGGGGTGAATGAGTCAAGTATCCCAATTTTCACTTTTCAAAGAAGTTGGCTGGTTTTTTGTTTTTTTTTTGAGCATGTCTTTTGAAGCTTCCATATATATGCGAACAGTTTCAATATCCGACATATTGACTCATTCACTCAGGACGAGGGACATTTTGTCTGAGAACGGAACTCGCCATCTTAAACAGTTACATTAATACCCAGAGCGACCCGTTTGATAAACTTTCATTTGTAGATTAAAATATGTACTTGTGAAGCTTTTGCCATGAAAGGAGAACAAATTCTGCTTTTGCAGTCTTGTTGAAATTTATGCTTTAAGGTTAATACGGGAATTTTTTTCTTTGTATTGTCTTCAACTTAAATGGCAAAAATTGACAGGATCAATTTCTTAAGTGTACATTGTTTGGTCTGGATTGGGAACCTGGGTTTAGCTGTGTGCATTTAAAATTCCATTATTTTTATCTATTAAAAATACTATTGCACTTGTTAGTAAACTTCAACTCATATATGCATTAGAGGCTAACGGGGATGCAAGTTTTCCGATTTTTTAGAATTTTCCATGGTTAAAAAAGTGGGAAACTTTAAAAAAAAGTAAGACTCAAATGTTACAGAAAAGTCTCAAACTAGAGATTCATAAAAAATGAAACACTCTTTGGAGTTGTAAAAATGTGCAGGCCCTAGCACCTAGAGTTGCATCTGTCTTTTGTAATTGGTCCTTTAAAAGTTCTGTATGGGAAGCTATAAAGTTTTCCTGCTTTTTGAGCATAAGCCACTTACATCCCTGGTTTAAGTAGCATTAACATAGGCATATCTTAAAACGTAGTTAATTTAAACATTTTTTATTGAGAAAGAGTAATAGAACTTAGTGATCTTTTTCTCTAGTTTCTTTTCCTAATTTTGCTTTTCAATGAAAATCTTTGTACGCAATGATATTGTAATCATGTAAAGTTGTTGTAACTATTTTACAAGGTTTTTTTTTGTATATCATGAGATTATTGAAATGTGCCTGAGTCATCTTCTCAAGTTTTTCTTTCAGAAGCCTGTCACCATGTCAGGTGTTCCATCATTAATCCATGTCATTGTCAGTCTCATAGCCTGTCACCATGTCAGGTGTTCCATCATTAATACATGTCATTGTCAGTCTCATAGCCTGTCATCAGGTCAGGTGTTGACTCAGTAATACATGTCATTGTCAGTCTCATAGCCTGTCATCATGTCAGGTGTTCCATCAGTAATCTATGTCATTGTCAGTCTCATAGCCTGTCACCATGTCAGGTGTTCCATCATTAATCCATGTCATTGTCAGTCTCATAGCCTGTCATCACGTCAGGTGTTCCATCTGTAATACATGTCATTGTCACTGTCAGTCTCATTTTGGTGGTTTTTTTTTAATAAAATATTCTACAATATACAACAATACCAAGATTTTAGTGGTTATGCTGAAGTTTTCTGTGGTTATAGGCAGCTGAAAAATGGTTGATTGTGCATTATGACACTATAGAAAAGATAATACATGAACATTAATTCAAATTTCTTGCAACCATTCAGAATCAGTTGGCAGCAAATTTCAAATTATTAGAAATTATCATTTCTTTTTTTTTTTTTTTCAATTCAGTCCAGTCTGTATATTTTTTAATCATAATTAT
>BMAT01010700.1:27203-39585 GCA_019649035.1 Elysia marginata
ATTCTTTTGATAACGGTATTTTCTGTGTCGCATCTTTTCTTCTGATGTGGAGTGGGGCAATTGAGCTTATGGTAGGAAGCCACTGGATCTGCTGGCTCCTATCCATCTGCTGTCCCAGAATGATTCTAACTTTGTTATCACCTCCAGGGTCTGTGGAGTAAGCAAGCCCTTGCATGATGGCAACATGATGATCCGTAGCAGGAGATCTTCACTGTAAAAATTGTGTAAGCGCTACTTGCACAACTTGGCATGAGAAAAACTGCAGCTTTTTTGTATGCACTTTGGCACCACAAAACCTGCACACTTTGTGCAGAGAAATTTGTGTGATAAATACAAATGCAGTTTGGTTTCTGTCATATATTGTTAAAAGGGTTTGTTGTAGCTAAAAATAGACACCATCATTCCACTCGCTGTCACATTTTACATTAAAATGGCGAGAAAACCGAAAATGGGCAAATTTTCACTTAACCAAAAAGTGCACAGGCATAAAAGGATATAGGTATAAAACGGATAAAAATAACGCACATAAACAGAGTGGAATTTAAACACCTGCTTCAGGAACTAGATTTGGATGCCACATCCCCTCATCCTCTTTCCATAGAAAGTATTTACAATGGCAATAGTTAAAAAAATTTAAAGCTTCAATTCTATTTTACTATATGTCCTTAACATATAAGCATGATATAAAAATACCCGCACTAAATAAAATTAGGATAAAATCATATCATTTAAATACAGCATGTAAAGAAAGAAACAAACTTGAAAAGCTTGCAACTGTCACAAAGCTTAAACGCTAAAAAAATGTGTAAATTCCATAACTCAAGTGTATATACAATTCAACTTATGAATTTACCCTTTTTCAAAAATAAAACTCTTAAGCTCTGTCTTTCAAGAATGTTTTGACTTTAAGACCTATCAAATGAAACAATCACAGAACATGATTTGATTGGCCAAGAGAGGGAGAGAAAAGTAAAAGAAGGCTCTCTACATTGTAAATTTTCTACTTCTGAAAATGTTCTTGTAAACTTTATTCTAAGAACTTCGTCTGTGTGTATTGAATGTGACTTTGAATGCCACTTCCTTTCTACATTGATGTTATGTTTCATCAGAAAATCTAATACAAAACTAGAATATTAATACAGAATTTGTGCTTCACCAAGAAGCCATTTAATTTTTTTGATTCAATGTTCACCTGACATGCAAGCCAGACTCTGGTTCCCACTCGCAACATGGCAGTCACTGCAGGTCCCTGACTACTCTCCATGCGCTTGACAGAATAGCAGTTAGCACTAATGTCATAGACACTGAAGAAACGGTGATGACTTGGACCGCTCTCACATATCCAAATAGTCCAGTGTCCACCAGTCTGAAAGGAATGATTGATTGAAGGGTATTTTTACAAGCCCAATTCCACTTCAAAGGTGCTCTCAGGGCTTGGGTCCCAATGACAATTTACGGGTTGCCACCCAGAGACTAGCGGGGATACCGTGACTTAGCCTCAGCCGGTCACATTATACTGACACCGACCCAACAAGTAGGGGCCCGGACTGTGCTCGGCTGTGATTCGAACCCCCGACCTCTTGGCCACGGAGCGAAGCCACTACCAACTGAGCTATCTAGGCCCCCGTCTGAAAGGAAAGGATGGACTTTTTTAAAGTAGATTTAAAAGATAGAAACTCTTGAAAAATAGTTGTTTGGTGTTTCTCCAAACATAGCAAAGGCTATGTTATACTCAGTTGTCATTTATTTGTTTCAGTATTATTTTTTGTCCGCAGTTAATTACTTTCTAGCTTTTGGCCCTTTAGAACTGTTGTGAAAATTCAATACTCCCACACAGGCTGCTCCAAAATTACAAAATGATTGACAAAAGTAAAATTAGTATTGCTTCAGAAAATGCATGTTAAAATGGCATTTAGCACAACAGAAAAACTGCCTTATTTACTTGAGATATAAAAAACTTACCGCATTTGCGAACTACAATGATACCTAATAACAAAAAGGTTGTCCGATTTATAAAATCCTGCTGGTTTTATTAATGGAAGCAGGCTTTCTTAAACTTAAAGCCTTATTATGATTATGAGTAATAAAATAGATTATTAGGTGTTAAGTAATAATTTGTGTCTCCAGTCAAGTCAAGCCTGCTTTGAGTAACTAAAGGTAAAACACATTCCCATACAAAGTAAATCAAAGCTGAAGTTTCTGCTAAACACTCACTTCACTCGCGTACACACATGTGACCTCTAAGCCATTGCTCTCATCAAGCCACAGTGAGTCATACATGAGCAGAAATCTTTTGGCTTTCATCCTCTTTACAACATCAGCGGCCTCCGGACGTCGTTCATTGCGGGAACTCCAACATTCCTTTATTAACTCTTCCAGACAGGGAAAGTTGCAATGAAGCTCATATCCCTGGTGAGAGATAGAGTAACGGAAATGGTGGTTTTAAACATGGCTTTTACAAGTGATCTTGATATACACTAAAAGTCACTTCCATAATTCTTTACTTCGGCTTCTTTAATGGGCACCTCATTCCTCAGAGTATGTTACTTGATAATTCTGCTTTTTACTACACAGTTCCCATTTTTAAGACTGCTACTGATGTTCATGCTATAGTTTAAAACATTATCTTTCTTAGATGTTTTTAAAAATATTATTTGATAAATTTATGATTACTAGAGGCACTGCACTTAAAGTCTTAAATAGATACAATTTAACATGTTACTTCAGTTGAACCTGCCCAAAGTGAACATTGAAGATCAATAACGATATAGATTGACAGGTAGTCGTGATGTGCAATCATGCATGTAAATCTGTAGGGTGAAGTTTCTTTTATTTTTTGAGCAAACAACTTTATCTTCTGAGTTCCCATGTGCTTAATTTAGGCAAGGTTTAAATCAGAGGTAAACAAAGACAAGTGTGGAGCCTAGAGGTGTGGGGCATGTTGGAGGATTGGACTGGCCGCTAATTGGTCCTTCCCAGGTCAAGTGTGGTCATGTTGCAAAGGGGTTTTTTAAGATTGTAAAGAATATTGTGAGATAAAGGCTGCCCACGATTGCGTTGGTGAGGTGGCTGCCATGCAGAGCATGTAGATATAAAAGAAAAAAATTCAAGGGAGTCGTTAAAATTCATCGCCTACACAGGTGGTCGGCTAGGCAGACTCAACGGTAGATCTCGCTCATAAAACTAAAAGCTTGACCCTTACATGGCCTATATCATGAGCACTTCATGTTTTGTTGTAAGGCAAAAGTGCCAAGATGCCATTGTACTTGTCATGCTCTTGGCAGCAAACATGTCATACAATGTTTTTGAAATTAATTTTCTGTATTGCATCTAAGGTAGCATTCAAAAGTACATTTGTATTTAGAAAAGAACGGTTTTTAATCTTTTTTTTTTATGAATGTAAAATCTTCACCGATATTGACAATCATGACTCTCCATTAATTTCAACCATGGAAAAGTGGATAACCTGAATAAAGGTCATCCTAGACTGTTTTTTTAAATTAACAATTAGTCATAATTGACCTCTTCCTTTGCTACCACGAGCCTCTCCAATGATCTAGGTGTTCTAAGATAAGTATTTTGTTTAAATGTTCAATATTCTAATGGCCTAAAACTACAATAATTAATGCATCAAATAAAATGGTGCCCTTCCCAGTGACTTTGCTTGGACACGGCCATCACCCAAACTTTTTTTGTTGTATTTTGCTCTTGATGGCCATTTTGTCTGCCTACAAAAGAACACCCTGAAAGGCAAACTTGCCTACAATTAGAGCTTTGAGTCGTCAATAAAGTATGAACAGGTACACCTTCTGGGCGTGCTGAAACGCACAGAACTATAACCAGATCTAGCTTGGTTGCCTGGTATAGGACAAGGGGCAAGACTATGAGGTATAGGGCTGGGACCGATGAGTGTCTTAGAGCAATGTCATTGGTTATTGACTTTTGGTTGGTCCTGTACTTGATCACGCAGCTGAGAGACATGCCTAAAACTAATACCAGAGAAGGCCAAATGATTTTTTAGGAAAAAAAACGAAATAAGCTGAGAATATTGTATCTC
The DNA here is from genome assembly GCA_019649035.1 of Elysia marginata. Taxonomy (NCBI): domain Eukaryota; kingdom Metazoa; phylum Mollusca; class Gastropoda; family Plakobranchidae; genus Elysia; species Elysia marginata. The sequence goes on from BMAT01010700.1 coordinate 31,261, forward strand.
ATATAAAACAAATGCCATTAGCCTAGACTTAAGCTGTTCTTGTTAAAGTTATTGATGAAGAATAGTTATTACACTTATACGCAACCAGAAACCTTCAAAAGGGGTGAAAAAATAAAAACCCAGAAAAGCTCAGAAAGACAAAGATATGGATCCCAGTGAAAGCCACAAAATGTCCATAAAATAGAGGTAAAATGAGGATTGAAATAATCTTATAGACTTATAGGCCTTAGAAGCAAGAAGGTGGCCTTCAAAATTGTAGACTTTGGCTTTCATTATATATCGAGAGAGAGAGAGAGAGAGAGAGAGAGAGAGAGAGAGAGAAAAGGGAGGGGGATGGAGGGTAGCAAGTAACGACCTTTAAACAGGGAAAACAAGAATTAGAGAGGGATAGAGAAGACGACTGTTGTCCTGAGTGGTTAGATTTTTTTTTAAAGTTTGGCGAGTTTTTGCTTCTGTTTTAGTATTGAGGGGTACTGAAATATTTTTACTGGAAAAGTAGACTGGGTCGACACATTGACACCTTTGATCTCATATACATTACACTCAATGCCTACCTAGAAACAACCTGAGGAGACAGCATCATACCTTTTTTTGGTTTGTTTTGTTTTATTTTTAAAGTATCCATATGCATGAACCTACTTTTTGTGTGTACAGAAAGTGGGGAGGGTAAGGGCCTTTCAAATTTATCATTATAGAATGGTAGATCTGACCTTGAGATCTTTCAAAACTAAAATAAAGCAAAGCTGAATGTGTATGCAATTCATTAAGGCCACCCAGTGAATGAAATTAACACAATTATTTGCCAGAAATCGCACAGTCCTATGCACTGACCACAAGCATCAATGACATAGAGTCGGGAACGAGACCTTAGGAACATGAAGCACGGTGATTCCTAAATTAAAATACCTGTTGTTCGGATATTTATTCCAGGCATGGCACCAGAGCTTGAAACTGTTTATCCCCCTCTCCCTTTCAACCACAAAATATACGTTTTCCATTTTATTTCACATGAAAAGCTATAGCTGACTTGAATCTTTGTAAATTTATTTTTAATGTCCCAAATTAAAAAAAGGAAAGAGAGAAAGATACAGAGAGGGATAAAAAGAACGAGAGACTGAAAGAGAGAGCGGGAGAGAGGGATGGATAGAACAAAAGAGAGAGAAAGAGGGAGGGTGGAAAGGATGGAGAAAAAGGAGAAAGCTATCCTCCTGACATTTGCAGAGAGAGAGAGATTGATTTTTGTTACACGATTGAAGCATGGAATAGAAACTAGAGAAAGATAGCAAGAGATAAGTAGAAGAAAGGGAGGAAGCGCAGCTTAATGAAATAGGAAAAGGTGAGCAAAACTGGTGAGTTTCAGTTTCATGGGTTATTTTTCCTGGAAAAAAAGTTCGGCACGGTTAACGCAGTGATACATTTGATGTCACATAATAGAGCCAACGCCTAGCCTAATACCAAGTAGAAACCATTCTTTTGTTGTTGTTGTTTTTGTTAGATCTAGGTCTAGTTGTTGTTTTTAAGCAGTGCCCACATGCAGGACCCTACTTGTCTTTGTGTATGAATGAGTGTGGAAAGTGTAGACCCGGGTCAACAAAGTTACGGTCATGTAATAATTATAACCTAAATAAATAAATAAAATAAATAAATATGTTTTAGAGTCCTCCACCGCCGAAGGCCTATACATACCAAAGCCAATTCAACTCATATTTCAGAGCATTACAGTACGGCAGCCCATTAGGCACTCAAATACTAACATTCCACAAATTTCAAGCACTGCATATAGCCAGGTACCCATTTTACAGGTGGGTGGACTGGGGAAAGTAAGGGTAAATTGCTTTCCCAAGGCAATTGCAAAATGACATGGTCGGGAATCGAACCCCTGACCTCCAGATCTCAAGTCCGACGCGCTAACCACTCTGCCACGCTGCCTCGTGGTAGCCTGTGGTAGTGCTATAATGAAGCATATTGCTTCTCCGCGGATGTATAAAAATGAACCGGGCAGCAGATTATTTATTGACCATCATCGGAGATATGCCGCAAATGAATTTTTAACCGGGGTTCTTGTCACCGCGACTCATTCTGGAAAATGGCGCGATACTGTCCGAGGGCAAATCTGACATCCTGCCTCATTTTGCCTCAGAGCAAACGAGAGCGTATTCGTGCCTTCCACGGATTTCACGAATTTCAATTTTCATAACCCAACACGCTAGTTTACCGTTCGCTCTGCAAACCACGGTATGCAGTTCACTGACCACGATTTTGGCGGAAACCGCGGAGCGGATTTCAGGAATATTTAGCTACCGCGGATTTTCGCGGATCCGCGGAAAACTGTGATCCCTGACTATGACAGCAAGGATTTTACATCCATTCACAAGTTTACCTTTAAAAAAATGCTGGCCAATCCCTGAGGACGAAGGAGAATTCTCCACACACTGGTTTTTCATGTAACCGTGGAATAGTGGAAGCTCTGACTTATAAAAGTAGAAATGACTTTTTCATTTCATTGCATTTTTAGAACTGGGCACACATGGGATATTGAAAGTTGGCACTCTTCAAAGCTTGGTAAAAACAAAAAACGGAATATTGCCAAGAGTTGTAAAAGGAAGAAACCTAAAAATTTCAGACAGATGAAAAAAACTGAAAACTGGAATTTTCCAACATTTGAAAAAAAAACGGGGTGGGGGGGTGGAATTTTGCTTCCCTGAGATACCGTAGCAAACTTGGGCACCCCCTTTATCCCTCTTGTGTGCTTATCCCCTTCATTCAAACTTGACAGCCCATTCTGAATCCAAGCTACATGGTTGACAAGACTTTCCCCTCCCCATCAGCTGCAAAGATCAGGGTGACATGGCAATGCAGACAATAAAAGAAAATGTGCCTTATACACACTAGACCCTCAGCTCCCTTCCCCATAGCCCCTCATTACTTAATCATGATGCTTGGCTTGTAAATGACCAGAAACTATGTTTCGTGATATGATTACTTCCTTGTATTATTGTATATTCATTATTATGTATTTTATTATATAATCCTTTTTTGAGTTATACAAATGTTGAACTGCCTATCCTCTCACTAGTTGTCTTGTTTTTCTTGTTGTAAGACGATGTTCCTGTCCTAATAATAAAAGTCCCAGTTCTCTTTGTGGAGAGTGAATTGAAGACAAATTTGGTAATCTTTGTGAGATTGTAAATGGATGAGAAAAGTTTTACTGCATTGAATAAGTTTATACTTGGATTTCAGCTTCTCCTTCAGCTGTGCAGCAGCATGACAAAAATTGTCATCCACGGCATGAACATGCAAACATCTAGCATTAGAATGACATGATGAGTGTGCAATAAGTTGGGCAAGTCCAGGTGAATGTTTTGTGAGACTGACCATGTGTGGCTTGAGGACAACTCTTTTGTGCTCTTGAGTAAACAACAAGTCTGTACATAAAGTTCAGACACACACCAGCAGCTGTCATAAACTTGTTTGTTTAGCCTGCTTTGGAGATGGTTCTAGGTTTCAGAGGAAAAACATAGCAGCAAACAATAACAACTGCTGCAACAGTACCAGCTTGCTTATGAAAGAAATATTAATGGAAGTGAAGCATTCCATCAGTTTCCAGAGGCCAAACATCAATCATCTAAAAAAATTTTTATACTTGTAAAATTAATATACACCCTTCCCATTTTGCCAGGCCCCTCTTTCCGATTAAGGGGGTAATTTATGCAGAAAAAAAATTCCATTTCTTTCAAATCTTTCTCTATTTCCACAGTTTCCCCATTATCAGGGTTCTTGACTCAGAGGGCTCACTGTATTGTTTTTAAATGTACAACACAAGAAAATGGGTACAATTAGCATGAGTGTGAAAATGCAGAGCTCCTGTTTTCCACACAATCATATCCAAGGAACACTATTAACACACTTTTATGTTTTACACATCCACAAAAAGGGGACTTGCTTACAGCAGAATTATTCCCAAAGAAATCTTGTTATAGACATGCTCCACTGTTCAATGTTACATTTTATTTAAATAGAGGTACAGCATGGGACAACTTCTGACCTTTCCCTGCCTCACCTGCATATGCCCTGGAGAGACACCATCATTCACAACATCAGAGACTCTTGATGGCTGATCGGGAGCCACTGGTGGTATTCCTGTGAGAATCTCGCCCATGACAATGCCCAATGAAAAAATGTCTACCTGTCAGATAGAAGGCAAAAGTACAGTATGTATTCTTCTTGAAATAAATTTAATCAAAACATTTAAAATAAATGAAAAGAAAAAGTAAAAGGAGTACCAGTAACAAAGCAGTTCTAGCTTTGTAACATCATTATAGAAAAGATTTTCGGCTCAAGTTTCAGCCTTTCCATGAAGAATTTTTCTTTTGCTTCTTACAATTCAGCAGCATGCACATAAAATCTAAATACTGTATAAAAAAAAAAAAAAATTATAAATTGGATACATTCCCTCATTTTGAAAGTAAACGCAATTTTTAGACCGATATATGTTTAAAAAAGAAAGAGTAATATATTATTCTATATATAAAAAAGTGTAGAACAAGAGCTCCATTGTATTCAGCTGTAGTCAGATTCAATCCCTACAAGCAAAAAACTACCAAAACCATGCAGACCTACAACCCACTTCTACCTCTATCAGATAGAGTGGAAAGTACATTTGAAAAACAATCATGAAAATAAAGCAGTTTTCAATTGCAAACAAACTTTTAAAAATCAAATTAGTGTTAAAAAAAACCCAATAAAAACACACATCTATTGAAAGTTTTTAATAGCCAAATCTAGTTTTAGGACATGACTCTCAGAGGCATCTTTTTTCCTTTAAGGGTACCTTTTGTGTGTAGGCATGCTTGGTTAACACTTCTGGCGCTATGTAACCAACAGTGCCATACAGACCACTGGTGCCTTGCAAGGTGGCAAACTTGGAAATACCATAGTCAGACAGTTTGACATTGATAGGGGCACTCTCTTCCAAAGACATCAGCAAAATATTGTCAGGTTTGAGGTCTCGAAAAATTATCTGATGACTGTGAAGGTGAGACAATCCACTGGCAATCTAGAAAAATATCAAAAGAAAGTAACAAAAATGTTCAAGTGAAAAATTAAAGTAAAATCTAAAACTACTTCAAAACTAGTTGACAAAAATTTGATTTTGCAATATAGTTAAAACAATATCTCTTCAATTAATATTTTCTGTTCTTTGTGTATGCAAGTTTTTTTTTTTTATGTTTGCTGTTTGTGTCAATAAAATGGTACCCACTGATAACAACCGGATGCTATAAGGTTGAAATACATAATAAAAGAAAGTTTTTTCGATTCTCAATACAATAGTACATAATAAGTGGATATTATTATAGTAAAGAATATCACTAGACAGAGTTGTTAAGAGGAGCACTCTGCAGTTTTCTGATAATTGAAAAAACCACTTGGCCTCTGAGAGTTAAAAGTAGATTTATTCCTCTTCTTCACCTTTGGAAGTTTAGAAGAATGTACATATGTATGTATTGTTCAAAATATCAATGTTTGTATGCAAAAATTGGGACATCCGTATATTTGGACTAGCTTCAAAACATGTATATTTTCCTTTAGCCCAAATATCAAGAGGTGACATTGAAAGGATTCTGTCTATATTTTTACCAAGATTAGAGATTAGCATATTAATGGTTTCTATCTACCAGTATCTAACATAGTTTCCATGGTTTGAGGTATAATTTGTGTCCATGTTAGAAAATTGAAAATGGAACAGGTTCTATATTCAAGGGGTCAATCAAAGTTGACTTTAGTATAACTTTAAGGGCAAGGCTCGCTCAGCAGCATGTCTGAAAGTGACATTAAAAATGGTTCTTGCTTGGCTGTAACCAGTTTTGAGATAATAACTCCAAAGTTATATGACTTAATTTGAAAAAAGGGCAACATCCCGATATTGTTCAGAGGGCCAGGCCATAGTTGGATTGATTATTTGGATTGACACCTCACCATAAAGAGTATTAATAGATAGACCTTTTGTTTGATAATTATAAATGCTTCATGTGATGGGAGAATACTGCTTGAATTTAAATATTTTTTTGAGGCAAGAGATAATTGAATATTGGAAAATGAAGCTTAATAGAGAACTACACTTCCTTCAGATCAATATGGCTGTGAGAAAAAGTCGCTTTTGACTTTATCTTAACTTGTTGTGGGTCTACCTAAAAATAGCTCTAAAATTAAAAGCATACAAAGAAGAAAACCACTTCTGAGCTCATTATGTACCTTTTTGAATGAGTGCAAAATACAAAAACAAAACAGATTAAGTGTGTGAAAACTAAAGATTGAATCAATTAGATTAAGAAAACAAAATGAAAATGTATAAAATTTGCCAAAACTAACCTATAACTTACCACTGAATTTGCTCAATGACCTAATCAGGCTCTCTACTAGAACTAATCATCTAAAAGTGAACCGCGAGTAGGCCTACACTATAAGTTAAAGTTTTTGTTGACAATCAATGACATAAAGTTCCTTTAAAAAACAAAAAATCTGAAAAAGTTCCCATCCAACCATTTTTGGAAAATTTTGCCATTTATCAATTTCTGCATAAATTTAATAAAATCACTGAAGCTGAAGTAAAGAGAATTATTGCTGAATCACAGAAGAAATTTTGTGAACTCAATCCTTTACCTGCAGGTCTTTTCTTTGAATGTATTGACATTGTGTTGCCTTATATTACACATTGTTTTAATAAGTCTTTAAGTTCAGAGCATGTTCATCTGTTTTTTTAACAAGCAGTTGTAAAACCTTTGCTTAAAAAAAGAGCAATTTAGATTCCAACAAACTGAAAAAACTATAGACCTATTGCGAATCTACCTTTCTTATCAAAAGTCCTAGAAAAGATTGTCCTAGCTCAACTGACCTTCACCTTACAAAAACCAACTTGAAAGAAAAATCTCAATCTGCCTATAAAAACCAGCACAGTACACCAACTGCTTTAGTCCTTGTAACATGAGACCTATGGAAAGCCAGTGAGGAGGGCAAGGTGTCTGTCCTTGCGCTACTTGACTTGTCAGCTGCATTTGACACAATAGATGATAAATTTTTACCTTATTGTCTTTCCCACTCTTTTGGAATCCAGGGTAAAGTTTCAACTGATTCAGTCCCATGAGCCGCACACAGCAGCTCAATGACAAACAGCATAGTCCCAAGGGCCGACGTCACAGGCTTGGACCAAACAACATGAGTTTCCTACTTTTACCTGATTCTTAAATCTAAATTTGTACTGAGCCGCTGACAGTGGCTCTTAGGACTCTGCTTTTTGTCATTGAGCTGCTGTGAAAGGCTTATGGGACTTGAGAAGTTCAAATTACATAACCATTATGTAGTTGTAAGGCAAATTGTGAGATTAGAATGCTAGATGTCATTTGTCATTGTGGGACTCAATCAGTTAGACTGGTAGACATCCTATTTGCAAAATCAAACTCAGAAAGTTGTTGGTAAAACGTTCTCAGATCTTAGAATTATGAAACATGGTGTTCCCCAAAGTTCTGTTCTAGGACCAATATTATTTTCAATCTGCTCCCAAAATATTTCAGAAAACATTCACTTATATTTGTTCAATTACCACCTCTATGCAGACGATACTTAGCTCTACAGATCTGTTTTATCTTAAAAAGTCCTGAAACTCTTATCTGAACCTGGTGATTTAGTGAGTACAATGAAAGAATGGATGACAGCTAACAAGCTATAAATGGACAATGAAGAGAATGCAATAATGTTAGCTTGAACTCCATCCAGACTGAAAGAGATTCATCAGTAATATGTAAATGTATGTGGTGAGATAATTAAAATTTCTCCAGAAGTTAAAAATCTGGGAGGTTTTTTTTTTGACAGAGCTATGTGCTTTGAAAAAGCTGTCTCTAATGTTTGTAAAATGTGTTTTCCTGAGCTAAAAAAAAGTGGTTGCTTAAAGAGACCACCCAAAAAGTGTGTCCTTTCTTTTGTAACTTCTAGAATCGATTACTGCAATGCAATTTATAATGGGTTAAATTCTGATAGGATTAAAAGACTTCAATCTATTCAAAACCATGCAGCAAGGTTGGTGAAGCGAACCTTAGAAAGACAACCCAATACTTCAAGATTTTTATTGGCTCTCAATCCAGTCTAGGATCGCTGTTCTAGTATTTAATTGCTTAAATGAGGAAAAGTTTCCCCCGTATTTGAAAGATCTGTTAAATCTTTACAAACCGTCTAGAAATGTTCATTCAGAAAATAAATTAATCTTGACAATGCTTAAAACAAATTTCTCTTCTTCTTCTTCTTCTTCGTTCTTCATGGTAGATCAGATGGTGA
>BMAT01010700.1:60623-70876 GCA_019649035.1 Elysia marginata
GAGATCAGACACAATGTTTTTCATTGAGCTTGCTTTTAGTGCAAAGACCATCCCAGACCTACTTGTTTTGTGCTATAAAGGATTTGGCTTGGCACCAGTACTCACAGAGGTTTACATGCAGTCATATTCCATTCTGATCATAATTTTAATCAGATTCATTGGTATATATCTTTACTCCCATTGATCAATTTAAAAGATTTCAAGCTTTAAATGCACCTTTCAGTTTATTTTGATAGCTTTATGAAAAAAAGACAAAAGTTGTTGGTACCAAAAAAGATACCAAAAACCAGTTAAGAATGCCAAAAAGAAAACAATAATATTACTTGCTATTTGACACAAGTAAAGAGTATAATGATACATACATGCTCATAATGACCCAACATCTATACTTTACAAAATTAAATTTGTTGAAATAATTTCTTTCTTGTATATGTAGTAGTCATGAGCCCTACAAGACTAAAATAAAATCATAACAATTGAGGCTAAAAATTGAGTAGCCATATTACAAAGATTGTCGACTGGAACATTTTCAAATTTGTGCAAGCAACAAGGCTTTTGACTTTAATAAGAGAATCTGTTCCAAGGCTGTGTGAGCATTCAACATTGTTATAGCCTTTTTAGCAACTATTTATAACAATAGCTGCTATAAAAACCTGTTGTTCAAATATTGTGTATGCTCTTTCAATGTAGATAGAATGAAATTGAAATCAAGCCTGTTGATTCACACTTTAAATATACAGCACTACAAGCCTGCAACCATCTCTCTTTGGTCTGGTAAGATGTTATCAGACTTTGGTAGACATCACAAAATATAGTCAACTGGACCTGAAAAAACCTGGACTGAGTATCCCTTTTTTATCAAAGTAAAGGCACTAATAAAAAGTGAAGTTCAGATGAAATTCTGATTGGCTGATGCTAAGCTAAGATGCATGGTTCACAAATTTGCAGGGGTAAAACTCTCTTATTTGCAACAGACCAAGAGAGTAAAATTCATGGCCTATTTATTAATGAGCATTTTCCAACTGTAAATTTTTCATTTCAGTCCATTTTTTAAAGCTAATAGGATTTAGGAATTAATTGATTTTACCTTGCCCTGGTATAAGAATACCGTACAAAAAGTTTAAAAACAAAAGAAGTTGCTGCACTAGCAGTCAAATCCCTTACAGATATTACACATTTTTCTCTATTATTCCCTGCAATGCCAGATTACAAAGCTATATATTAATATACCAACCCATATATTCAAGCAATACAAATACTGTGCTTAAGTTACAATTTTCTATATAATTTTCAATGACTATATAAAAATACATCTTTTCTTGACACCTTCTCTTTTCCAAGAACCACCAACTTGAAGATGTCCGAAGGGTTGCAGTTTCTTCGCTTACTTTCCAAATACATGATTACATCTCGACTTGTATTTGCTTTACTACCTGTAAAACATGGAAAGAAAAAAAAAGCTATGATAAAGAATTTATCTAAAAAAAAAACTTTGAGAAAAAATTCAGTTATGACCCAGAAACATATCACAGGCTAAAAGTTGCAGCTATCGATTCGGATTCAAATGTCAAAGTGTCTTATCTTTAGCACAAATGAATTGCAAATGAGCTTTGACTTAATTTTAAATCTTAACATTTTTACGTCATATGACAGAAATACAGAAACTTACCTGAAAGTTCAATAATAACATGCAAGCAAACTTTTTCATTTTGCACCTTTACATTGTTTTGTTTTGAAACGATAAACATAATTACTTCTTATGCATCTTTAAGAATTAAAGTAGGCTTTATCTGGTCTTATGAGGAGCTGGTTTTTTTTTTTTAACAGTTAACAGACTTCCTCTTGAAATTCACCTGCGGCTTTTGACTTATTAAAATTTTGAGGCAAATCACAAATTTTATTTTTTTTTTGCAAAACAAAAATATTACAAAGGGCATTGAGAGGGAATGTGATATTTACTTCTAATAAATGCAATTGTTAAAATCCGTCTGACTGTCTGAAAGCAATTACATATATATCATGAAAACTGCAACCATTAGAAGAAGCACTTAAAACTTTTAATTTCAGTTTATGAGTTGGAGTCATTACAGACTCCATATGGAGAGGAAAAAAAAGGTTTACATTAAAAAAAACTAGGAAATGTTTAAAATTTGAAAATCGTGCTATGTATAGATATATTTTTCAGGTTTTGCTTTGCTATTGCCTGATTTCATACTCAAGCCTGTGATGAGCATTTGCAGTTCTTTGTCTGGCACAATAATGCCTTCCAAGTCGAGCACCAACAATTTATGCAATCTCCCAAGCTCAGGTGGCAAATATACAATGGATGGATTTCTGAAATAACAACAATTCTTTTGATGTAATAAAACATCTACATCTATGATTTAAGCAAAATAGAACAGTGTAGCAATAGTGTTTACAAATATTACTGACCTTTGATTGCATAAGTCCAATGGACATTCAAGCCTGACATACAGTGATATCACATTAGACAATGAAGGTGAAAATTGCTTTGCACCATGTTTCATAATGCTTCAAATGAGAGACTAGTGTTATATCCTTTTGCATGTTCAATGTTACAGATGCAGCAGTACAGATAACATAGCTGAGAATGTTTCAACAATCATTGCACAAAGTTATACAACATAAAGGTAGTGATCATGAAGACCTCCGAATAAACATCACTACGATCTATGTCATTACTTTTAGCTGCCTATCATTATTGTGGTAGTATTTTAAACATTTACAAACCTTTCAAATTCCATAAATGTCACATACACATTGGTTTAATACAGTTCACTTCAATGTCTGACTTTATAAAAAATTTCAAAGTTAAGTTAGATGCTGACAACAATAACAACAACGAAAATCTGGTAGTACAATTGTGCCTTGCCTTTACAATATTCTAACCTCTTCAAATCCAAGAGACTTAAATTGGTCATATCTGCGATTCCTTCAGGTACACTCTTTAGATGGTTGTTTCCCAAAAACAATTCAGTCAGTGTCGCAGACATAGAAGCACCACTAAAGCTCACTTGAGGAAGGCTCTCGTGCTTTCTGATAAAAAAAAGGTGGTGACAAATTCTTAAAATAACACTGCTAGTGTAAAGTTTCCTCATTTCAGCATTGTTTTCCATCAGAAAGTTCTGCAACAATCTAAGCAAAGAAATTGTTATTTCTCCATTAATTTGTTTTTGTTAAGTAAAGGAACCATGGTTGTCAATCATAAAGTCATTGAAAAAAAAAGGGAGGACTTTGTCTTTGTTTTATTGTAAGGGTTGAAAATTTCATTATTAGCTATGTTCCCATTCAAACATAATTAAAAAAAAAAAACCCACAACGAAACAAATAAACGAAATACCAGAATAAAACAAATGAACGAAATACAAAAAAGAACAGTGAAAGACAATAGATGATGTTTACATAGCTTACACTGACATAACGCGGGAAAGACTTGGTTTGCGCACACCAATACCAATCTCGTTGTGACTAAGGTTGAGGTAATATAAATGACACCGCCACCTTTCACCTGCAGGAATTGTTGTAATCTTGTTGTGGGAAGCATTCAGGTGCCTCAGTGAATCTAAAAACATACCAATCACAGACATTTACTGTCATTTCAATCACCATATAGATAGCAAGATGACTTTTGACATTTTGACATGTAGTTGATCTCTCACCTTAAGGATATCTTAGTACCTAATCTTAAAATCACTAAAACACCTTATCTTGTACAAAATATGCAATGACTGCTATAGTAGACATTAAAAAAATATCTTTGAGATGTCCAGGATAAATCAGGCACAAGACAGAACTTTTAGATAATTTTTTAAAACATTTTTTGAGAGTGCACTTTATGTGTTTAAGAGGCTGTATCAGTTAAAGCTCTAGCTTTTCTATTACCTGAGCATTTTATTTTACAACAAATAGAAAATGTTTACCATACATGAAGCTTTTTTAAACTGAAAATTAGATTGAGAAACATGAGCCTTAGTTACCCTGGTCCCCTTTTCACATTTAACTTTTTATGGCTTTTTATCTTGATAAAAAAAACATTAAGTATAATTACCTAAAGCAACTATAGAGGAAGGCAATTGATTCAATTCATTGTGCTGTATAGATATACGCTTAAGAGATTTTCTCCAGAAGTTTTCAGCACTGGACGAGAAGGAGCTCAACAAGTTATGTGACACGTTTAGAGTTGTCTTCCGGTAGAAGCAGGGTTGTAGGAATAAAGAAGAAAATATCATGAAAACAGCAGCTATTGAAATACACATGCTTACCATATTTTTAGACATATGCAGAATTAGAACCTTTGATGACAAGACCATTCTTTTATTTAACAAATTTTAAGTAACATGCAAACTTATTGAATAATTTTTCTATTGATTTTTTTTTAATTTAATGCATTTTCTCTTGCATTGTCAGCTAAAAATTATAGTTACATTTATGTAGCCCCCCTCCCCTTTTCCCTTATTGTGTTTATAAGGCAGATAGAATAGATTTAATAACCCTTACCCCCTCCCCAAATTAAAAAAAAATTAACCTTTGCTCTTTGGCAACAGTTAAAATTGATAATTAGAGAGAATTAAAGAGCTACAAATGGAATTACAAGAGGGCATGTCCATGGAGGACAAAGAGAAACCAATTGGTTATGACTGGCATCCACAGAATCCATATTTGAACACCCTTGCAGATCATGAGGTAAAGTACTTAAGTTGTTGTAGGAGATATTGAAAAATTTCAATCCTTTGCACCTCCATTTCTCAGCACTAGGCAGGTCAGCTGAGGCAGAAAAATAAATAACACATAATGTTATCTAGCAGCAAAATATGAACCTCTATCTAAAACTAAATAAAAACCTAAACAATTTAGGCAATTTGTTTATGTTCAATGATTCCAAACTTTTCAAAGAAATATTTCAGATACATATATATGATATTGTAATAAAAATCATATTCTTACTTTGTAACAAAGGTTTTTAAAGTATGCCCCTTGCTAGCTCCCTTCAAGCAAAAATTTTGAAACAACGAGCCAAAATACCTTTTGATAATGTTCCAAAAAATGTAAAAACGCAAAAAGAAAAATTAAAACAGCAGTAGAATAAATCTAAGACAGAAACAAAGAAAGGCAGACATAGTGGGAGATAAAGAGAGAAAAGATGGACAAAGATAAAGAGCAATAAGAGGATGGAGAAACAAAGATACTCAAAGAGACTGTGAGAGACCGTATGTGTCTGTTTGAGAGAGTGCGTGAGAGAGAGAAGCACTTGTTTAAGGAAAGTTCAGTATCAAGAAAGTTTTTGTTAAACGCAAAACAATGAAGTTACTGTAATACTTTTCAGTATGGAAATTTGAAATTTTTTTTACAAAAAAACTTTTCCCTCGTAAGCCAATTGATCTTTATTATTATTGGCTTTAGAGCTACAAAGATAAGAATTCCCCTACATTTCAAATTATTTAGAAACAACCTAGCCGTACTATATGTATAACATGAGATAGTTTGATTTTCGTAGGGAAATTCCTCAACTCCTCATAGACATTAAGTAATTAGATTTCAAACCTCTTAATCCTTTGCAAAATCAACGAAACTCTCACAGTAAACAAACTAAGTACTTTTTAGCATTTAATTGAGTGTCATAGAGCTATGGCTATACAACTTGAGTCTCTTGCTTTGATAAAAGTAATAAAAACTTACACTTGTGTATAGGAAGGGAGGACATACAGATTTGATCTCTGATTACTAATCTGTACTCACTGTGAGAACTTTCAAGGTCACTTGGAGGATTTCCAAGCACATCTAGATTGTTATGGGACAAGTTCAGATCCTCCAGACAAGGAAGCATAAAAAGATAGGAGGAGACTGACTCCAAACCACAGTATGATACATCTAAAGAAACCAGTCTGAAAAATTAGTAAAATGACCTATACATTGTAATCAGATGAACAGCGACAAATCAGCTTCACAGCACTTAACTTAACAATTAAGTTAATTAATCTTAATTTCTCTCCAGAACATCAAAATGACTATTCCAATTTATACAAAGTCAAAACATTTGATTTATTTTAAAAACCAAAAAAAGAATGTATTGCTATCTACCAATGTAATTATGCAACATTTCATTTTTTTTTCTTTTCGTGTAGGAAAGGCATAAAACAATAAAAACTAATGGTTCACATGTTTTGCCCATATTTTAAGAGTCGTACACAAGTACACACCTTACACAAGATGCTTTCTTTTCTATCTCTTATCTAGACGTCTCTGATGTACAAAACCATACAACTGATATAGGGCAACATTTCTTACAATGAAACTTTCAAATGATTTTGACTCAATGTAGAAAAACTTTTTTAAGCAGTAAGTAATGTTGCATTTCAAAACTCTGTGGCTTTAAATGGTTTCATCTTACATGATTGCACACAATGTATGAAAAACAAAAACCTCAAAATTTGTAATAAGAATAAGCATATTAATAAGAAATTGCGAACAAAAAATTGAGCAGACTACTTAACTTTCATAGATTGAAAGTTCTATTTTCATAGACCTGAAATAGACACATAAACACTATACTAGCTTAAACATAAACATGACACTCCTCACCACTAGAAATAAATGGCAATGACAGTAGAAAGCTGAAGAAAAGTGTTTACCCATCTGTAAAATTTCAGATATTGATATATAAGAAAAATGTCTTGCAACCAGTCCAAATGAGTCTGGAGTCGAAATTGTAAAGTAGTCAGATATTGGTATTACAGAAAAGCTTGTTTCCTCTGCTTTCAAATGGAACAAACATAAAAGCGCTATCATGATTCTGTGTGGGGTTATAGCTGTTTGACGTTGGCAGAATCAGAACTTGTGAAATTTCAGAAAGGGGAGAAAATTGTGCAAAGCCCTCAGCAGCCATACCATCTAAAATTAAACACATAAAACCTGAAATTTTGACACCAATTAGGTGTGAAAACTGTTCAGAAATGGTTTTAGCGTCAATATCTGAAATTTAAAAAATTTTACTTCTGAACACCCAATAAACTTTAAAAGCCTGTGTCTCAAAACTAAGTCATTCGTCTTGAAACTCATTCGGAAAGAAGGCGAGACAAATAGCCTTCACCATTACCTGTTCATCATTAGTTCTGAGGATCTCAGTGGCTCTTCAATTATTAAGCTTGGGTTGTTTGACACATCCAACTGCCTCAGTCCTGGTAAGTGCCACAGTATTTCCCCTGAGAGTTTTCGCAAAGAATTTCCGACTGACCAGATCATTATTCCATTTACGTAAGCATCAGCATCCTTGTCATATTCATCCTTACTTTGGTGAAACCATTGAGGCATTGGATATTCCACATTGAACTTTGTTAAACAGAACTGGAGAAGACAGGAAAATGTGTTAAAGATCACGTTTTTTATCTTATTTTGTGAAGTTCTTCATTAACAACATAAAAGCAATGCTCTGAGTTTAACAACAACAGCAATAACAAGGAAGGTATGTCTTGCAACCACAGCTAATGAGTTGTATGTTGCAATTTTCACTTAAGAAGGCCATGATAATTTGCACAATGCATTTTACTCAGCTTCCAGACAGTCCATAAAAGTGTGAAATTATTAGCTTTGCCAGAGCATATTATTTAGAATTGGAAGTTCAGAAAAATGTATATCTTAAAAAAAATCCAACAAACCAGCACCTTAGAATGTGAAATATGTTACATCCAACTCATTCGCCCCAATCATGAGACAAATATAAACAAAAGGAAAAACTAGTGTGTGCCTGTAGAAATTGATGAGATGCATCACACTGACTTTATGCAAGTGAAAAGTTTTCAACAAGCAGGCAAACTTTAGCCACTGTCATGTGGTTGTCAGGAAAGAATGCTTTTGGAATGGTCTAGTAATTTTATCTAATCTACCTCTATAACAGCTAATAGAGCATTCAGAGATCACTCTTGCAAGTAGCAAACAGTGGTTTATGAGGTTTTGGACAGGAAAAATTCAGACAAATGGAAGTGAACAGACAAAAATGGAATGATGATTCAGAGAAGGAGGCTGCGGTATTTTTGGTACAATAATCCTTTTTTGATAAATCTAAGTTGCAGCGAACTTTTTACTATACAAAAGTAATACATTTTTACACTCTCAAAATTACAGATAAAATACGTTCACTGTAATTTATCTTTATGTATTGTTTGAGACTTATTTGCATTCCCTCAGATCTGTCAAAATGAATTTTTTTCAAATTCCTTAAAACTGAAGCACTTAAGGAGGATGAACATTGTTTGAGGGACTCTTAAAATTAAAAAAAGCAAGGGCTTAGTTAGTTTAATGGGAAATTTGCTGTATGTTGCTGACCCTCAGAATTTTAACTTATTTCTTCAAGTTTAAAACAGTGCCAACAACAACCACTGTAGCATAAAGAGGTCCAACTGGTGAAGTAAAAAAATTTGGCATCTTTCAAGTATTTGACCAGACATGGTCAGTAACATTTAAAAGCTGTGACTTTCTTAAGTTTGATAAGTAGCTCACCAATAATTCTCCTTTTGAAGATTCAACTAAGGAAAGGCATTTAACCAGCTTTGTAGTGAACTCTGTAAACTGCTCACATATTTCTTGGGTAAGGACAGCTCCACAGTCTCTTATTAAAGATAACGCAACGTCCATATGATTTCCTTTTTGTGTTGAATAAAAAGAAAAAATATGAGCAGATGAACAGAATGTTAACAAGCTTATAAAGAAATAAATAAAAATTTCATAACCACAGATTGGGTAAAAAAGTTTTTATTTTTAAACAGAACCTTAAACCAACCATATTGAAGAACATTAAAAAGATTCAAGCAGACAGATGCAGTTGAAAAGATACAAGAGAAAAACAAATATGTCTTGTAAAAAATCTAATAGATCATTTCAACATGAAAGCAAATCTTTATAACAGGACATTTCTAAAAATTCACACTTTTTCTTTCTACCTCCTATAAACTGCATTCTTTAAAAAATCTCTGACTTGACTTTATTAAAAAACGACAACAGTCAAGAAACATATTTTCAAACCATATGTAGCTATGGGTATAAAATTATTCTATTCCTAGCTTATTTGTGAGACTTAGGAAACCATCTACAGCTTGCATCTACTATAATCTGATTTATCTTTCTATAACCAGATCTTATTGAGGGAAGTAGTTTTGTTATAATTCTAAAGTATTTAACAATCAATAATTTTATTTTCTACGAGTATTATTTAACAATGGATGATCATGTCAAGTTAAAACAAGATAGACCCAAAAGCCCAGTGCTAAGTGTTAAACCTCCAAAAATGTTAATTAAATTGAAGTAGATGGATATTTCGTATACTTGATCAAAAACAATTTGCTTTCGTGAATGGTACCGCTTGAAGCCTTTGTCATTGTAACCTTTTCCCCCAAATGTAGGTCTATATTAAAATATTTAAAAAGTGCTTTGATGGTAAGTTTTGAAGCTAACATTACCTTGACATGCAGCAAAGAGTGGGTAGTAGTGTTCACATGAATCAAGGCTGGGCACAAAAGAGACCAACTGATTGATATCATGCCCTGGCTTCAGCCACATATGGACAAGAGGGACATGCCCCCCTAAGCATGCTGTATACAGAAGACTAAAGCAGATGTCACTGTCCTCAACAAAGTCTGCAATAAAAACACATTTTCATTTACACAATTTTGTTTACAATACAGAATTCTTATTTACTTTTTTCTCCACGATTTTCGAAAGGTTACCACCAAAGAGGTCCTCTCACATTAAGTAATTATTTGCTTACTTTATATAGTTCGACTTATTTTAATGATATAAATGCTACAGCTGCTATATTTTCCATTTTGTTGAAATTAAATAAATTTTTGCTGGTGCAATCAGTTTTACCACTACCAATTTCTTACAGTTAGAGTAGATTTGTTTTAAACAAATATTTTTAGTTCTGTAAAATCATTATTGGTCTAAAGAAGTTTCTTTTTACTACAGTCGACCCCTCAATCGGGAAATGCAAAATCGGGAATAATTGTGAAATCGGGAAACAATTTAGGGAACAGAATTTTTTGTTTATAAAACCATCGCAAAATCAGGAAATATTACCTGTTAAAACGGGTAAAATTTCAGATATCATTGTTAAAACGGAAACAGATTATTTTCTATATAAACACGTGAAAAGCGCATCGCTTATATGTTATGAATGAATTAATAAACAGATTAGTTGTATTCCTGGGGAAATGCAACGTTAAAAATATTTTTTTTTAACC
>BMAT01010700.1:104691-116296 GCA_019649035.1 Elysia marginata
ATTTGTGTGACACATATGCCTAAGTCCCCATGTTTTGGCAATTGCTCGTATAGGTATTCAAATCGGTCCACTGCATCATGAGATAATTTACATTGAAAAAACCCGAATTCTTAACAATTAGAATTATAAAAACTACTGGCCTTTTTGTTTTGAAACTTGGCTTTTATTTAGATCGTCATTTCAATCTGTAAATGACCAAGTTTCATCAAAATTGAACTTACCACTTTTGAGTTGTAGTTACCTCTATAGAGGAACATCGTAGATCTAACACCGAAAATGGCCCGGCTTGGATCAGGAACGCCGATGACGCCATGCTTCACAGATCCTGCCTGTTCTAGTTGGCGATTGCGATTTTAATGATTGAAGTAACCAAGATTTCTAGACTGAAATGTGAATTGATAATGAAAATCTGACTATTGTTGAAATTATTATAGATTGTATTATTGTGTCTAAACACTGTTATTCCTGGAGCATATGAAGAAAAACTAGAAATTACAACTTACACTTATTAAAGTCATAAATAAATTGTCAGGAAATGGGCATTTCTAACCGGTTTAGTTTTGTCTTTTCAGCTCAGTGGTGGCTGGGACCGCAGGATTTGTTTGTGGGATTTAGAAGCTGGCCAGTAAGTGAATTCTTAATCTAAACCTGACTTGAAATGAATATCATATGAGCTATGAAGAAACAGAAAAAGGGCAATAAATAAGAAGCCACAAAAAATTGGCTGAAAACTAAGATATTCTCATTGTGCATTATTATTTTTACATAATTTTAACTAGTCAAAGATGTAATTTTTGTAACAATCAAATCAATTTTGGCAGTAATATAAATATGATCTTGTTTTCGCTCTTGGGTAGATGTAGAGCTGAATAAAGAAGAATGAGTGATTTTTGTAATGACAAGAATTGAGTGTAAAAGGGGCCTGTCTCTTCATAATTATAAAAATTTTACATGCATTCAACTTTTATTGTTAGCCTGTCATTTGAATATTGTTATACTTGGTTCACAGATTAAAAGATGTTTTCAAGATTGATTCAAATTCAACTTCTTTTCGGAATGAAATGGCATGTGATGATATCATAACTGACATGGATTTTAGTCCAAAGAAGTAAGTTATTATTCAAGGATGATGCTTTTTCAAATATTGATTTTATCAAGCAGCTTGAAAATTAAAAGAAAAAATAGATATAATCATTATGTTGCCAAAGTTGTCTAAGGTTCACTTTGACTAATATTGAAAAATTTTAAATGCATAGTTCTATGATACATTGTTAGCACCAGGCATTTTTCAAATTCTAAATTGTTCATTTGTCTTGCATTTTTTTCAAATGATTTTTAACCTTTTGAGCCCATAAGACCAGTATAGCAGTCTAGCTCTATTTTTAGATACACCATATTCTTAATTGTTAGATCAATAAAGCGGTCTAGGTTTCCCTCGTCATCACAGCTGAGACTATAGGCTTGAAAATAACTTGGAGGAGCTCACTGACCTTTTGAACAGGGTTTTCACTTTCCTTTTTATAGATTATAACAGATTGCGATATAGTTAAGGCTCGGTATAGTTAAGGCTCGGGGCTCAAATGGTAAAGTCACAAAGTCTGGTTTGGAGGTATAGGCTTTCAAAGTTTAGTGGGTGTTTCAAAGTCATATATTTAAATTGTAGATTTTCGCAGATTTTGATGCTAAAAAGGTTTCAACATGATTTGTGTAGATATTTCATGTTTTATGTGTAACATTTTAATTGGTATGGTTGCTAAAGCTTTATACTTTTATAATTGTTTAAACTTTAAATGCAATTTTCGTCCCTTCTAAAATTTGACATGTCCAAACCCTACGAACTTCAAACAGCCATTTTTTTTCTGTTTCTTGTGTTTGAAAGTAAAGAAAATCAGCTTTTCTGTGATACCAGTATCTAACTACCTTCCAATTCTGACTTAAAACTTATTTCAACTGGTCACAAGGCATATTGATACATGTATTTCCTTGTGTTCTCTATAAGACTAAAAACAAGTTTACCAATTAAGTAGTAACATTATGGCATTCAGTGACTGATACAGTTTTGGTTGAAAACATGATGACTTATATTTTAAGTCACAATATCTGCATTTTTCACCTTATTTTAGAAGCATGTATGTTGCAATTTTTTTTTTCGCTTCAAAGTTTATTAAAATTTAAATTCAGAGCTTTTATTCCAGATTTAATTTTCCTGTGCTGTGAAAAAGAAGCAGCAGTTTTGATGATCTTTGTAAACTCAAATTTATCAACTTTGTGAGCTCATATATAACTCTGATATATGTTTCAATGAAAAAAATTCATTTTCATGTGGTGACTTACTATATTCACTGAATTTACATAACTCTGATTTTTAAGCAGTACCTTTTTTCCTGGGGTGGGAGGGGGGGGGGTGAAGCAAAGCCTCTGGTGGTGCTAGTTTGTTGTTTGCTAATGTCCATTTTACTAACAATCAATTATTTCTGCCCTATTCTAGCATGGAATTTGCATACTCCTGTGCAGACAAAATGGTGTACATTAGGAAGTTTTCTCTTGTGGGCAGCAAGATGACTTTGACTAACACATTGCAAGGACACGAAGCTGAGGTGACATGTGTAAAGTGGAATTCTATTTGCAATAAATGGGTCACTGGATCGGAGGATGGCACTGTTCGCATCTGGGTATGCTTCAAAACAGCCTTTTTTTCCTATATAATTTGTTTTAAAACAGTATTTGATGGGCATGGAGGTAGTCAGATTATTTTTCGCTTTTTAAATTCATTTCTGCAGGTAATACTGTAACTAATTTTTTCAGGGGTATATTGGGCTTGATTTGTAATTCTTCATATCATAAAATCTAAATGAGGCACTTTAGTTTTAACTATAAGATATGTGATTTTGAACGACATACAAAATAGAAAATCTTTTCCTCTCAGTGTTGTACAATGTGAATTACACAGAGTTCATTGAATTAAAAGGTTTCATATATAACTTACTCATTCATTATTTGCCTTTTAGCATGTAATTTTTAGTAGACCTACAAATGTTTATACACATTGGACCGTAGATCCAACAAATTTTCCAGGAAATAGAAAGTTTGTGGAAGTTAAGGTTTATTTAAAGTAACCCAAAAGGAATCAAAGAAGAAAGTTCTGCACTATCTAGCAAACTTGAAACCTTATTTAAAACAAGAAAGAATAGAACACACACACTGCTGCAAGTTTTTGCAACACAAGCTGATTTTTCCCCTGATATATTGTAATCAGTCTCCCTTTCTCTTTGATAGTGTGATAGCTGTACCACTGATAAAGTGAACAACATACCAGAAAGAAAGCTAAAAAAGATCAATGATTTGTTTCAGTTGAAAATGAGGTTATAGTAGATAGACCAAGCCGCGGCCAGTTCATAGAAATCTGATTTTGATTACTGTAGAGGCCCCCAGTGCGTCTGAGTAGCTTCCCTTTGCTAGTGTGTAATCCGCATGCATTCTACAAGTCTCGGTACAGTTGCTTGGGTTCAGTAAGTCAAGAATCTTTGAACTGTGTAAAACTTTGCTTCATGAAATTCCAGCTAAAGTAGAGGGACCAAGAATGGCCAGGCTCAACCGCAGCCAGTTTTTAGAGCTGTGTGATTTTGAGTTCCGCAGCTTCCCTTTTCTAGAGTGAAATTTGTATCTAGACCTGTATTATTGAATTGGTGAACTTTACAACTTGACCTTTAAGCTTTGCCTTCACATCTGGCCGCACTGGGCATATGTCTGGCCGCGCTCAGGGCAAGTGGCTTCATTAGGGTAATCTTGTTCACACCATTCAATAGCAAGTCAGAGTAACATAAATGGAGGAGCATTGCTGTAACTGGGGTCCCTGACTGCAGCCATACTAGGCCACGAGCTGACCAATCAGAAGTGACCTAACTACAACTATGATATCAAATTATGTCTAGTGAAGCCTCGTGGCCGCGGTTGGTCGTCTGACTCTAGTCTGAGGCTCTTTAAAGCCATGAAACAAGTCTAAAGCAGTAAGAGTGACATGTTTGATTAATTTTCAACTTTTCTGAGAGAACTCGTTAATCTTTGGTCATTTTTTTTAAGTGGTACCATAATTTTCTTTTTTTTGTGATTTTGACCTTTTTTTATTTCACAACCTTTCTTGAATTTACCAAACCATTCCTCCTTATACAATTTTATAGGATATTTCATTTCAGATGCTCAAATTAAAAAAAAAGAAAGTCAGTTGTCAAAAATAAATTATAATATTATGCTTTTTAAGCACCAAAACAATCAATTGTTAATATAAATGTTTCCACTTTCCATTCTGATTTTGAAACTACATCAACTTGAAGTCAAGCCATGGTATGAACGAATGTGAGCAGATATTGTCTACTCAAGGAGCTGTTACCTGTGTCTGTGTAGATCAAGTTCATGGCAGCATTGTGGCTGGTGTCCAAAAGAACATCAAGTAAGTACCCACATGTTGAAATGTACATTTACAAATCTTTATACAGTTCAGTGTTCAACCCTAGTTTATGCTAAGAGATTCATACTTAAGGAAGCTGCTTTTAAGCTGCAAAATATAGTACAAACTGATTAAAGATTTGAACAACTGTGATGAAAATGCAGAGAAATGTGTCTTAAAAGTATCCTCTTTAACTAATCTCAAATAGACATAATCTTTATAGAATAGTTTGTAGATTTTGTTAGAAAGCCATATCATTTACCTGAAAGAATTTCCTTTTTTGTACATTCATGGCATTTTGAAAATATTCTTAAAACTTAGAATGATGTTCAAATTTTTCCTCAGAGTGTACGATTCGGAACATTATCGTCTAGTTCAAAGTAATGTGGGCCATACTGACTCAGTGCGTACAATCTTACACATACCGGAAAGAAGCCAGGTTAGTGACTAATGACTTGTTCATTTTTATTCTCATTTTCCTGCTTCTCTTTCCTCATTAATTACTATTTCTAACCCTTTTGTTGATTTATGAAGGGAAGAAGCATGAGAAATGGTTTTATGTCTTATTTATAACTGTGATTGTCTGCCACAGATTTAATAATTGTATGATTAAATAATTTGCCTAATAGTTTAGCATTTATTCCAAAGTGAGATTAGAATATCTAGTATCAGGCTAATATAACCAATGAATTAAGAAGTTACCAGACACACTGCAAAACTAGGTTGATTCTAAAGTAGAGGCCCTTTGAGTGCAAATATTAGTTTATTATTATGGGTTCATGCATATGTCGAACTCAAGGTCAGCTGTTCAGCTGTTATCTAACAGTTTGATCAATTTTTACATATGAGTGATTTTCAAATTTTCCTGATTTTTAAACTATTGCCTTAAGAGTTTCTTCGAGAACAGATATTGAGGGCTTTAGTGGAATAATGGTTAGAAGCCATTTAACTTTCAACAAAGAAAAATAAGCTGCACATGAGGATTAACAGTCCCTTAGTGCTCAAGATCAAAACATGGATTTTTCAGCCAGGCATGGTTAAATGAAAATTATACCCTTTGTAAAAGATGAACCTTTTATCTCAATTTTTATTTCATCTTAAAGCTTTTTAAGATGTATTGCATCATACAAAAATATGCATCTGTCAAATCTGATATAACAGCAATGATGAGATAAAAGAATAACCTCTGTTATAAGAGATATATGTTAAATCAAGAAAGCTAAGAAAATAGGAAGGCGGTGAACTGATATGGTGTCTGGTTTGATGTATTATGTAGGATGTAGGCCTAAGAAGAACATTCTGGATGAATGAGCAGTCCTGTGTTACCTGTCATGAAGTTGACACTTTAAACACACAGTGCTAGGCCTTGAGTGTGTGTAGAGAGAAGATATGTTACCGCCCCCTGAGTATATTATGAGTTTAGGCCTCAGAGAGGTGGGGGAAGAACTAAAGTGAGGGTGTTTGTACTGCGTGTGGGGTGGCCTCAAGCCTGTGTGCTGCCATAGTCTGCCTTGCCATCTTTTTTATAATTAGTTTAGTCATCTTCTCCGCCTGCTGCTGCTAATACTTTTTAATAATAGATGTAAAGAGGAAGAAAAAACATTGTTCATTGTCTATGGCTAAGTGTAGGTGTGCTTCCGGATGCAAATTGTTGCCTTTAGTGGGATTTGGATATTCCTGTTTAAGTGAGCTAGTCACTTAGAGAAGCTAAGCAAGTACCTTTGCCATGAAACTTTTTTTTAAAGAAGCTTAGTAGCGACATGGTATAAGCTTTGTTTCTCTCAGTCGCAAGGCGGTAGTTATTGAAGCTACATGTATTATAAAGGGAAGGTTGGAATCATAAAAAGGGCAGACATTTTGGGCTTTTCCACTTATAGCCTAATTCTCTCCACTGCAAATTCTATACCTTTAAAATCTTTCAGTCATTTGATTACGCAGTGGCTGCCTCCAAGATTTATTCTAATCTCTAGATTGAAAAGGCCCTGTTATAAATGGTTTCCACTATATACATATAAACATTTAATGTAATGCTTCTGAAATATTGTTAGAAAATTACTGCACAGTAAAAAATACTTTGTATCAAGAGAATTACAGATAATCCAAATTACAAAATCCTAGGACATAAAGCAAATTCTTTTTAATGTTCAAACCAATACTTGATTGATTGAAGGGTATTTTTACAAGCCCAATTCCACTTCAAAGGTGCTCTCAGGGCTTGGGTCCCAATGACAATGTACGGGCTGCCACCCAGAGACTAGCGGGGATACCATGACTTAGCCTCAGCCGGTCACATTAATACATTCAAAGTTAAGGTCAACAATACAATCATGTTTATTGCACTTTCACTGAAATTGATAAGTGTTGCCCAATTTCTAGAACCTTTTGATGCTTACATAATGTGAGACCAATGACATTCAAATCAAGATGCAGTCTTAATATGTTGCCGGAAATAAGGGCTCAAATATCTAAATGACACCTATTGTGGATATTAAATCATATTAAATCATAAAAATTATTTTTTCAATAGAAGAATTACAAGAATGAGTCATAACAAGACAAAAAATATGTTTGATTAGTTTGTGTTTTTTGCGTTAAGTGTTTAATTTTGTTTTCAAGCTGTTAGAATTAGTTGTAATCTTATTCTCATTTTTTTGTGATCTGTAGTTATAAGATTTTTCATAATTTAAAAAAATGTTCTCAGGTGTATTGGGTGTGTCATGGGCTTTTCTTTGTGTTTGTTATTTTCAGTACATTTCATGTGGATGGGATGAAACAATTCGGGTGTGGAATGCCTGGAAGATGCCAAGGCGCCGCAGGCCTGCAAAGAGTGAAAAGAGTGAGAAAAGACGTGGCTCCCATGCTCATACTCATGGTCATAGAAAACACTCTTTGAGTTTAGATGAGGTATCAAGGAAGGCTAGCAAAGATGATATTAACAAGGTTCCAGGAATAATAGAGGAGGAAGAGGAAGGGGAAAAAGGATTGGAAGAGACACAAGATAAATAAGAATGGGGTTCAAGTGGAAAACATGTGTACATGTCTTTTTAAAAAAGAGATACAAACCTGGAATAATATATAAAATTATTTTTAATTCAACTCAGCCATATTCAAACAAAGTGCCTCTTATTCCTTTGTCTCAGAATACCGTGTGATTTAAGTTGAGAGTGAAGAAGAAAGTGGTACAGCTGCTTTTATTAGTTAAGTAAGACACACAAGAGTTCATCTTATCACATAGTTCATGTATATCTTGTAATCAGCCCTTGTTAGTCCAATATTTGAGCTTGATAGAACAACACGTAAACGTACATTTTGTCTCACATTGTCAAAAGGTGTTAAGATCTAATATCTTTTTACTAATTTTTGATAGTTTCATGCAATTTTCAGTGTTTAGCAAAGTGTCATCAACATTTTTTAATTGAAAAATTGCAAGATCTGTCGCTTTTCCAAAATTTGAATAAAAACAAAATGTCATAAGCATTTAATGGTGTATTTGTTCAACTCTATTATTATATTCATAACTTGTAATTGTTTTATACAATTGGCAAGGAAAGCATATTTTAAAACTACTACAAGTCTATTGTATGTGGCACAAACCTACAAGCTTAAGTATAATAGGCCACACTGAGGCTGGTTATCAGTAAAATATTTGAATTATGAGTACTTCAAGTTAGTTATATGGTATAAAAACTGTTTTGGTTACAAGTAGAAGTTTTTGAAATGACAGATTTCTATTAAATTTTGCTACTTTGTTAAAAAAGTGATAGAACTTTGTTTTATTTTTTTTCTTAAGATGTAAACTAATAGTAGCTAAAAATATTTCTTTTCCTCCAAGCTGTGATATTGTTTCT
Organism: Elysia marginata; assembly: GCA_019649035.1. Classification (NCBI taxonomy): domain Eukaryota; kingdom Metazoa; phylum Mollusca; class Gastropoda; family Plakobranchidae; genus Elysia; species Elysia marginata. Next base: position 112,984 of record BMAT01010700.1, read on the forward strand.
ATGTGACTATCGTATTCAGACATTGTGCTGAAATAGTCAGTTTCATAAGTTGATGATAAGGCTGCAGTTAATCCAAACTATACACCTGTTGTAATGGCTTTTGTTGTATAAACTGTATTTATTACACTTTCAAATGTTAAGTTTAATCTGGTTTGACTGTGATAGATATCTGTTACATGATATACTTTGTCAGGAAATGTGAAGTGGGTTTTTCTTATGTTTGCTATGGCTCTTGGAGAAAATGTTAACACTCAAGAGCCTTCATCTTGAGGGAGGAGACAACAAACTCCTTATTTTTCTTTTCTTTTTAAGAGTTATCAGAAATAGATCTATGTATATTGTAAATAATTCAAATATTGTTTTTTTGAAATGCACTATCAGAATCTTTTATTTTTGTGCAAGATATGGTATCATTTTACATGATGAATAAAGATTTTAAAACATGGGTATCTCACAAGTGTTGTCTTTGGTCTTTTAAGTAAATTAGACAAATTATAATCTGTTACAATTTGTTTTCTCTATATTACAATGGGACCTAGCTGATCAAGAAGTGTCAGAAGATAATGATTTTTTCCCCAATTTGTTGAGTTTGATAGGTTTTTCTATTTGCTGAGCTTTCTGTTTGAACCTCTACCATGCACATATAGTTTCTAGTTTCTTTGCAAAGTGTGAATTGATGACGTATCAGGTATATGTGAGATCATAATTGGATGACGAAAATATCATCGTATTGAATATGGTCAGGATTCAACTTTCTCTTCAGTCACAAAATGGCCATGAAAACATGTAGCAATATATGGTACAGGAAAAGGTTATTTTCCCTAAAAACAAAAAAAAAATGATACAGATCGTCATTTCTACTATCATCAATTGGTACCTTGAACAAAGACAGTTTGTAAAAATCAATCTGGTATTTCTATCTTTCTTTGAGTCTATATTATCGCCTCAATAGAACAATTACTAGAGTATATTCATGATTATATTCAATAAATGTAACTTGTCTTTGTGGACGGATTCGATTTACTTATAGAAAGAGAGAGAGGGGGGGTCAATATGTGTTGGTGTGTATTTTTCTTTTTTAATATTATTCCTATGTTTTACTGTTTAAACGAATTAACCAAGGTAGAACAAAAATGGGAATAAATGAAGGAGAGCCTGAAAGAATATACTGAAGAATTCACCCCAAAGAAAGAGGGTTAGAGCACAAAAAATGGATGACCCCAGAAATTCTACAATTTATGGACGAAAGAGAAAAAAATAAAAAAATAATGTAGAAAAATATAAAGAACTTAATAGAAAAGTTATGGAATATGCAACAAAGCAAAAGACCTCTGGATAACAAGTGAATTCATTGGAATCCAGATATACAGCAACTCTTCAAACAGTTAACATTTCCACGATCAAATAAAAGATGTTGTAGGCCGATAACCAAGCCCCAAATCTGGTTGCATCAAATCACGGAGCGGACAGATCCTGATGGACATTGATGACATCCTGAAGAGATGGTCACAATACATGGAGGAACTGTTTGATGACCTGAGAGGCCCCCGACCCCCAATTCGGAATAATGAAGCCCCCCCCCCCTCCCATTATGGAAGAAGAAGTTCGAAATGCAATTAGAAAACTGAATCGTAATAAAGCAACCGGCCCAGATGAAATTCCAGTTGAGCTATTTGATGCCTTAAATGAAACATGTCTGGTCCACTTCACTGAACTTCTAAACCTCATCTGCGACACAGGACAGTGGCCATCAGATTTGAAAAAATCAGTATTTAGAACCCTCCAAAAAAAGCCTGGCGAAACTGAGTGTGAAAACCACCGCACAATAAGTCTCATGAGTCATACCACCAAAATGTTACTCCGAATTGTCATGACCCGAATTAGAAGCAAAATTCGCCCCGAGATAGCAGAATCTCAATTTGGTTTCGTACCCTACAAGGGAACGCAAAACGCGATCTTCACACTCTCAATGCTGATGGAAAGAGTTGTTGAGGTCCAAGACGATGTCTACCTCTGTTTCATCGATTATTCAAAAAATTTTGACAAGGTGAAACACTCGGAATTTTTTTAAATATTAGATCAACTGAACAGTGATGACAAAGACCTCAGAATCCTCAGGAATTTGTACTGGGAACAAGTGGCTGCAATCCGCATCGACGGGGAATACACCGATTTTACTGGAAATCAAGAGAGGTGTGAGAAAACCTGTTCATTTTATATAGCGAGGTAATCCTACGCAATATCACCGATATGGAAGGTGTCAAGGTAGGAGGCAGAAATATTACGAACTTGAGATATGCCGATAATACTGTTCTCATTGCCAACTCTCAAGAAGTCTTGCAAGCCCTTCTTTTTGTTGTGACTTTTGAAAGTGAAAGTATGGGGCTCCAACTCAACGCAAAGAAGACGGAATGTGTGGTAGTATCTAAGAAGCAAGTCAAACCCCAATGCGTCATCCAGTGCAAAAAACACAAAAATCAAACAAGTAAAAAACTTTAAGTATGTTGGTTTTACAATTTCCTCAAATGCGAAATGTGATCAAGAAATCAAGAAAAGAATAGCAATGTCAAAAGAAGTCTTTACAAAAATGGGAATCATATTAAAAAAAACAGGAATATTCAGTTAGGAACAAAAGTCAAAGTCCCCAAGGCATACGTGTTGGACAATTAGCAAAGAAATGGAGAAACATTTGCTGGCCGTCGAAATGTTGGTTGCTCCGAAGAATTTTTAGAATTTAACAAAGAAGTCTTGCGCCTGGCCGAGACAGATAGGTCACTGTTGCGGCCGATAAGAAAGAGACAAATGGAATTTTTCGGCCACATAAATAGATAAGACAGTCTAGAAAAATTAATGCTACACGGAAAAATGGAAGGAAGACGCACTCGCGTTCGACAACGACAGACTTTCATGGACAGTCTATCTTGTTTCATCAACATATCCAACAAGAGCCTGTCAAAGCTGGACACATTCCGACGGGCTGGGGACAGAGAGGCTTGGAAATCCCTGATCGTCGATGTCTCCTGCCAGACCTGACAACTGAAGAAGAATGTATAAATATGTGGTATGCAACTGTGAAAACAAATTTCCTGTGGGGGGAGGGGGGAGGTCAATAAAATCTATCTTACCTTATCTTATATTTGGCATGATGGGTCAGCAATAAGCTGTACCAGTCTAGTTAAATGTTGTTTCTGATTTGGTATACGTGGTTTGAGCACAACTCTTGAGTAAACAAGTCTGTCTTTAGGCTTGCAATAGACATTATTTGACATGTTTTCCAAAAGTGCTGGACAGGTAGTTCTTTGTTTAAAATGAG
>BMAT01010700.1:131925-149136 GCA_019649035.1 Elysia marginata
AGGTCTCGTTGGGTCCGAGCTCGTTGAAATCGAGGTTCACTGTATTTGTCTTGCAACCACTCAAAATGAGTCAAGTCGAAAATGAAAGTTAGTAAGATATTGGTATAACAAAAGCTTGTTTTCTCTAGTTTCAAATACAACAAACAAAAGCTCTATCATGCTTCTGTCTGAAGTTGTAGCCATTTGAAGTTGGCAGGGTAAAGACTTGTGAAATTTTAGAAATAGGAGAAAATTGCATTTAAAGTTTAGAAAACTACAATGGTGTAAAGGCCTAAGCAACCATAACAATAATTAAACACATAAAATTTTTAAATCACGAAATTTCAAATGTTTAGAAATGGTTTTAGCGTCAATATCTAAAATTTAAAAAAAAATTGACTTTGAACACCCACTAAACTTTAAAAGCCTATACCTCAAAACTAAGCCATTCATCTTACGACTCATTTGGACAGAATGCAAGACACGGCATGGCTGGAGGAGAATCTCTCATTTCCTACAAAAATCTAACAGTCAAAAATCTAAAAGTTATTTTTCTGCTCTGTTCTTTATATATAAATTTTTTTTTTTTATTTAGTTTTGCATTCTTGTATTTTTCTTCTTTTGCAGTTTCTGACAAGTTCTCTGAAAATATGAACATCATAGCAAATGAGCCTTCTCTTGCTTTTTTCCGTATTCAAGAACATGTTCGTAAAACCCTTCCTCATTTGGTAGACCAAAAGGTAAGGTAAACAAACTGTAATTTGCAATATTTCTATATTTGACATGACCCATAGGAAATTGTAATCTAAGCATAACAAAATATTTAGAAAACCTTTAGTTGTCACCCTAAAGAATATTGATATAAGACCATTTTTTTTTTTGGTCAAAATGATTAAGATTTGAATTAGTTGTTTTGTAAACAGAAGAGAAGAAAATTTAAGCTTTAGTGCACACCTTTCAAAAATATTTAACGATGTCATTTTTCATCTATTTTTTCTTTTGGCATCCATTGTTACTTTAGCACGAAGTGGAAGACATACAAGAAAAGGTACAAGGTGCATGTTTTGATGCTGAGTATGCCACCAAGTAAGTTCAATAATTTTAAAAACAATTGTTTCCAGTTGAGAAATTGTGTAACTTTATGCTCTTAAACTTAAAAACTTCTTTGTGGTACTAAGTTCTAGTTCTATGTTGGATATTTTGTTAGCTTAGCAAAAAAATGAAGCTTTTTAATCACCAGCTGTATAATTTAGAACCAATGATAGTGCATGTAACAAAATGGTTTTAAAATAACCTCTAGATCTTCCTCTGATATTGGCTAGGGTAACTCAATTAATTGGGATGTTCAAAAAGAAAAGTTATGTTTCCTGACCATACTTTCTAAAGTTTTGAGGACTATTTTCTTGTAATTTAACTAATTTTTTTTCCTCTTTGAGAGGATTACCTATTCACATTATGTAGGCCTAGATGTGAATCCATTTTTTTGTGTTGGTGTCAGAAAAATTCCATTATTCACACTGTTATCATGATTTATTAAGATTTCTCTGCTCAACATAAGTTCTTTTTGGCATAAATGAAAAGAGGATTATAGCAAGTTGCATATTAAAATTTTAGCAATCTAGTGAAGACACATAGTTTTTTCAATAATCATTACAAACCGCAATTTGCAAAATCAACACTTGTACCAATGCTTTTAGTTTTACAGTGCAACTAAGATAGCATTTCTATCTCCTTGTTTACACAGCGCAGTGAAAGCAATGCAGTCTAGCGCAATTCATTTCCAAAACATCCAAGACTTGTTGAAAAATGCTATGTTTATGAAACAGCAAATATCATATGAGGAAAATAGAAGGTAAAGTGATGTTTGAAAGAATTTTTACAGTGATTAAGATTGTACAAATAATACTTTAAGTGCTAAACTAGAGAATGAAACAGCTTTTAACTGCTCAACATAATGTCATATTAAAAAATATTTATATAGCAGTCTTTATTTTTACATTTGAATTACGAAGACTAGAGTAACGGTACTCATATACGAAAAGTTTGAAAAATATAAATTGAAAAATGGATAAAATGTTCATTTTAAAGTGAAATCTAATCTATTTTTACAACCATGAAATGTTTTAATTGTAAAGAAAATCAAATTAGATGCCAATTTTTGCTATCTATTGTAAAAAAAATATATGGAGATACATGCACCTTGCAACTTTTTTGTGCATCTAGCCCTTTTCATACAATCCTCCCACTTTCCTACACTTGTTTTCTCTAATCTATCAGTGCTTTGATTGGTTTGGAAATCCGTCCTCTCACTAATAAAAAAACATATGCAAAATTTTTTTTTCTATTCAAATTACATTTCTGTACAGTCTCATGTGCATTGTGGAAGCAAAACTTTTTAACCTTAATACAACATTTTGTCAACACTTTATCTAAAATTAATTTCCAATGAAAGAAAAATGGGAAGGCCAAGTCCGTCAGCCTCCGGGTCTTCTCCAGCACCAAGCAGTGGAGCCGATCCCCTTATGAGAGATGCCCAGACCAGCCCGGATTTCCGAGTTGCACCAGATAGGGAAGAGAATTTTCTTCCAAGACAGTCCAATCCTTTAGAAATGTAAGGGTTACAAACGTTTTTAAAAGTAAGAAAATTGAGTCGGATTACCAGGGATGCCATTTTTCAGTTGTTTTCCTTTTTTCTGGTTTTGTAGTCTCAGAAACTGAATTTCACACACAAATTTGGACAAGATTGAAGCCATGAACAATAACATTAACAATGCAGTGATCCCAAATGACACATTTTGTTTATGTTTATTAGACGAGAATTAGCGCCAGAATTTTCAGTTATTCTCATAAAATTTGAGTGGCATCCCTGGATTACTTTTTGTTTGTTAAGAGCAAGAGTAGTTTTAGGTATCAAAGGCAATTGAAGATACTGCTTGTTTGTAGATTTAAATAACCTCAATAGGGAATGGTTTTCCAAGGGAAATGCATGAAAAATGCCAGTTTTGAAAAAATAGCAAATTAGATTTTCATACTGTTAAGTTTGAGCTTATCTTATGCCAACTCCAAATTTATAAATTCATGTACTTTCAAGTGTCACAATGACTTTTTATTCTCTTTAATGTATGAAACAATCATTAAAATGAAGCAAGATAAAACTTACTCAAGGTAAACAAAAACCCCTTATCATACTTTTTTCAAGAAAAAATTAGGCAAAACAAAATCATAATATTTTTGAGTGGCCTAAATTGTGCTGCAATTATTGATTGCAATGTCTGCTCTATAGACTAAAATTTCAGTGCATAAACTTCAGAGTTGTTTTCAACACCATGGACCCTGTCTTTTGGTTTACGGCATCTGAAATTTGCAATGAGGATTCTGTGGCAGGAAATATGTATTCTGATCTGTTATTTCATATGTAAACTAAATAGTACTTTATATTTCACATCTATCTGATACATAAAGTTTAAAATGAGGAAAAAAAATGACTAGAAATAACTTTCATGCATTAATTATCAGTCAAATTTCATATTTCCTCATATTCTTTTCTTGGCAAAAATGCCTGATTTTTATTATGAAAGATTCTCTTTTTAAAGAAAAGAGCTGTATACCATTTAATTGATACTATAGTAGTTCAAGTTCACCACTCTAGAAAACTTGCATCTTCAAAGGTAATATTATTCCTCACATTTTTGTACAAAATATAAAGAAAAGTACATGCCCAAATCAAAGTGAGTGCCACTTCCACAATCATTGACTAAGTCGATGATTTCTTTTTGACAGAGATGACAAATACTATGGCATCCAGTGGCTTAATACAACCTTCAGGTCTCTTCTTCCCATTTAATATTGATAATCTTACGTTAGACTCCTTAGATTGCAAAAGAGTTGTGGCTTCCATTATTTTTTTCAATTAAACTTAGAAGACTTAAAAATCTTTTTTCGGGGGTTTGCAGAGTGGGGATGGGGGGTGGTGTTTATCAATACATCTTGTAAGTAATACATTAAGATCTTTTGAAGGATGGGTAAGTCTTGTTTACAGCTGCTTGAGCATACATTCTGACTTCACAGAAACTGTTATTGTTCTGAATCTTATGAACTCAACCATAATCTAAGTTCATAAACAATTGATTCCAGAATTTGTTTTCTGCTAACTCTTGATTAAGTGTTTCCTTGCTTTTGTTCAAGGTAAAAGAATATTGTTAATATTTTCTATCTTACTTCTTTAAGGCTCATCCTCTTTGTCAATCAGAACAAAGCTCCATCCTGAGCCTGTCTCCTTTTTTTTTTCATTTTAATTATTATCGAGGCAAGATTTTTTCCCTTTATCCCACTCTATTGAAAGCTGTATTATGGTATGAGGAGCTATAAATGTGGATTTGAACGCTCTCCTTAAACCCCCATCTTGTCTGCATATCTGGAGACCGTAATCTTTTTATTTTTCCTTGTCATGATTTTCTTGAAAAGCCCAGTCTGTAGTTTGCCACATGGCTCAAGAATTCCCAAACATGGCAGCTTGAGTTTCTTGAAGAGCACAGTCTGTAGTTTGTGACATAGCTCAAGAATTCCCAAACATGGCAGCTTGAGTTTCTTGAAGAGCACAGTCTGTAGTTTGTGACATGGCTCAATAATTTCTACAACATGGCAGCTTGAGTTTCTTGAAGAGCACAGTCTGTAGTTTGTGACAGCTCGAGAATTTCCACAACATGGCACCTCCAGTTTCTTCATCTTGCCAAGTAGAGACCTCCAACCATGATAAAGTTTTCCTATATGGTTTTTTCATAACATTGTTGTCAAGTTCCTTAGACGCCATGTGTCCATCTCATTCTTGATATTTATCTTTATCTGGAGTAATTTAAAATACTTGTATTTTATCAGTAAGAGACCATGAGTCCAGGATTCTTAATAATAGAATACTGTAGGAATATTGCAATATCTTTGTCAGTTTTAATTTTACAATAGCAAGTTCTTGACAGATGCTGAATTTCTCACATGTATGCATCGCAACTCTCATTCAAACAAAGTTTTCAAAATTTTTAGATGTCATTCTCAATGGCCATGAATTTTTTCTGCTATCACATTTTACATACAGGTAATTCAAATATAAAAAATGGACCATGGTTTCATTTAGTAAATACATTTTCTATCAGTACAGATATTTGCATTTGCAATTAAATTATCTGTATTTCTTAAACTTTTCAAAGAAAGGCATCTGTGCATCAATGTTCACTTGGTTCTCTAGTTTTCTCATTGAAAGAGTGGGGTCACATAGCCAATTTTTTAGGGACTTAGTTTATAAAAAATTCTTTTTGCTCTCAAAACAATTCTCCTTTGAAAGTTGGTCTTGGTTCTAAAATCTTTTTTATTCTTAATCTTATCCTTTGTCACATTAATAACATAATTATTTTGGCTCTAATAAAAAAAAGCAATATACTCTAATATGTGCATTGTTCAGATAAGCACAAAAATATCTGCATCATGATATATTCACATTTTTTTTATTTGACAAAATTTTATGTGATATTCTAAAAAGAGCTAAACCAGAAAGGCACACAACATGACACCCTATAATTATCCTTCTATACTGTTCAGTCTGCATAAATTGAAGAACTTGGAAACAATTGATTCAGTTCAAAATATCAGAATTTCAAGTAAAAGGATAAGTAACAAAGAAAAAATACTAGTTGGGATCCAAAAATAGATACGAGTTATCCATAAATTTGAGTTAAGAACACTCCAATGTTCTTTCAAAAATACATAGATGTTAAAAGATATAAGAATTTAGAAGTATCAAAGTGTTGTAAAAGGTAGTTTTTTAAGTATACTAAAGCCACAATTCTGAAAGATTAGAATGTACCCTCTTGCAGATCAATTTTGAGCCCATCCCCAACATTACCCTGCATTGTTTTGATTTTTAAAAATTTTGGTTTCACATTTATTAAGTGTTTCAGAGATTTTTGTTTGTCATAATAATGTTTAAAAGCAACTGAGATTTTTTAAATTTTACAATCAACATGTTGATTATTGAAGAAACTAACAATAATGAAAATTGTATTAACCTGCTTTAACCATCTGAAGAAAGGCTCCTTTTTACATGATTACATGTATTTAGAAAGTTAGGAAATGTGCTTTCTATTCTTTTTTTTTTCGTTTTTGAAATTCTGATATCTTAATGAACCATTAGAACTGGTGACAAAAGTCAAAACAATCACAGCCCAGGTAGCAGGTACTAGAACTTCTTCCTTTTTCTTAGACTCTTCACATCAATAATCATTGATTAGAATATCCTTTTCCACAGCATAAGAATTTATGTGGTATAAACTTTCTGTTTTCTTTCCCTATGACCTCTAATTCCTTTCCAATTAACCCAGGGTGACGATTAATTGAATGAATTGCTGTTAATTTTGTATGGTGGGGTAACTTTCTAGGTCTATACATTTAAAAGATCCAATTTTTTTAGGATATCAGCATTTTTTATTTCAGTGTAGTGCAATGATGTATCTGCAACCAAAAAAATTTTCAGTTTTAGGTGTTTCATATTAATGTCACCTGTGTGTTTGATGTGCAACCCTGGCAAACATAACATGTAGTGTTACCTCCCTGATTGATCAAAGCTTATTTGTTTCCTCCACCAAGGGATTTCATAGCTTGAGAATTTAAAATGAAAGCTAACTTTTTGGGTGTAATAAACTATGTTTTTACTTATTTCCATCACTTGAACTCCATGTGAGAGGTTGTAAAAAGAAGCTGGCGCACTAACAACAAAATATCCTGATTCAAAAGGCGGAACAAAACGTAGTCTTTATGATATAGAGATTTTATAGCTAATTCATGTGTATAGTTAATGTTTCTATTCAGTAGTAAAAATTTTGTTCTTTGTTTTCCTTTTTGTACCTTTGAACGTCAATGAATAGAATTCATGAACAATCATGTCAGACGCACTTTAGTGTTTCCCTAACTTAGAAATAGAGCACAGATAGACCTGCAGCACCCTTTCTGTTTTCGTCTTCAAAACATTTAAAAGTTGGTTTTTTCTTTGGTTTTTTATATTATAGTCATTCTTTCAAAGGATAGGCCTTTATTTGCTCTTAGCTGCTTAAACAGAACCTGCCTTTTGATAATTATGTTCCTTCATATAGAAGATAAAATTAATGAACTTAATCTTACCTACAGAGTACCATTGTCGAATTTAACTGATTTTTTTGCGGTAACTTTGAATGTCTTCTTTGTCTGAGGTCTCATTCATCTATGAATATTCTCTAAAGCTAATAAAGAGAAAGGAAAAAAATATAAATCAAGTAAATTGTAATACATTTTTAGGGTGGTTGTTTAGGATACTAAAACAACTGAAACACTGACAAGTTTGTAAAATGAAAAATATGTTCATGAAGATTCAACAAGTTTTAGCTGAAATTTATTTAACCTTTCACTCTGTTTACATTCATGGTTTATCAAAACAATTAATCTTGAAAGCTTTTGGGAAAAAAAAACAGGTTACTTAGTTAAAAATTTTTCGTTTAGAATATAGGTTGTCTGCTAAAGCCATAACAACTCCAATATGACATAAATTAGGATACCTTTCTTTTTATGAGATCTGTCTTTTCATCCTAGAATTTACTGCAAACAACAAAAAAAAAAAAAACCATCAGAAATGTCTCTGAGTCTGAATAGGATACTGTTCAATTCATACTTTAAGATTTGTTTATTTCAAACTATAATATTCAAATTACCAATTTTATACTTTTTTAAAAAGTTTTTACTTTGATTTGATTTTTTATAATTTAAAGTTAAACTTTGTTTGTATGGGGTTTGAAATATTCAAACAGGACTGTATGAATGCGAAGTGCTTGCTCCATATTTTTAACAAGTGAAACCGGGGCTACATCACATTCAGTAACCCAAACCTTTGTTGTTGTGTTTCAGAAAGCAGGAAGACAAAGAGACTAGCCAGGAGGTTGAGAGGTTGATGTCACCTACCAGCTATGTGTCCTCTACTAAGTGAACAACTAAAATACCGTAGTGAACATTAAGTTTACGTAACTTTTTTTTTTAAAAAAGACATCAAACAGACTTTCGAATTTCACTACTAATGAAGAGAACATTCCAGTAGTATTGTTTTAAGTGATGAAGACCCTGCAAGGAAAGTCCAAAGTTGTTTTTTTTCAGTTACAGATGTTATTTAATGAGGAAAATCCTAGAAATGTTGAATTTCTGGACTAAATTGTTTCTTCTTGTTTGTGATGATGCAGTTCCAGCATTCACTGTTAGACCACTATCAAACCGTCAGCCATGGCTGAGGTAAAACAGGGATAGGAAAGAAAGATTCTACGCAGCCAGGCTTTATCAGAGTCCCTCAGCAAAAGAATAAAATGAAGTATGAGGATAAAATGTAATTTTTTTTTAAACATACATATGTATTTGGTCTGAAACATTAATTTTCTCTTAAAGGGCCTTGGTGCCAGACCAGCTAAAGAGCCGGCAATGGTACACACTCATCAAATAAGACAGCCAATCTTCACATTATGATTACTGGACTGCAATGACACATATTGCTAAGAATCAAAAGGCTAACCTTTTGCAAACATGTACAGTGGAATCTTCTCACAGTCAGCACCTTCAAGGGAAACAGTACCTTGCTTAACCCTACTAGTGTCGCATATTAATTTTTGCGCCATAATTTCCATGGGCTTTAGTGCTTAAAATGAAATTTCCTTTTAAAGGCCGATTCAAGGGGCTGGCCAACTCTTTGTAGGTTAAAGTCAACACATCTTTTTGGTCGCGAGGTGGTGACTTCATCCACATTCTGCTCTAAAAGAATTGTTGAAACAAACGTTTTTCTTTCATATTTGTTTTAGCCATATTTTAGTTTACCCATTGTAATGGCTTTGCGTAATTTATTGAGAGAAGTATTGTTCATTAATTATGCTATGGAAACTGTATGGACCAGATTGTTTTCAACTTCATATATTTGATTTGAATTTGTTTCAATGCCAATGATAATAGCTTTTCTGTCTTTCTTATAATTTTCACCTTCATTTTTAATATTATAATTTAAATGACATTTGTGTATAGTAGTTTATTTGTATATTATTTTCATATACCTTATCTATGTTTTCTTATCATTGGGGAAGGGGGTAAAATAGTGGCAAGAATGAAGGATGAAGAGTGAGAAATGAGATAAAAGGATGGTATGGGAAAGAATGCCTGTGTAGAGGGAGGGCGAAGGGGGCAGAGAGCAAGAGAGGAAGGAGTGGAGGGTTGCTTGTTGTGCTTGCTCTCTCAACTTCTCCCATCTATAGTAAAGGCTCCTGTAAAAAAATTTATTTTGGTGTCTGTGATAATAAAAGACTTGGAAAAAGCATTCTTATCTTTGTATGTGCATTTTGTCTCTCATAATAAACTTAGGCCTATTGCATCTTTATTTGTTTCTTTAAATAATTATATGCGCAAATTGTGGCCAGATTATGATCAAATTTATTGTTCAAATGCAAAGACAAGATGATCCCAAACCTTAGGTCAAGCTTAACCTATACTGCAGTTTTGCTGTGCAAAGTTTTCAAAAGTTGAGAGGGTACTTTCGTAAAACTATTTGCACATCATTATTAGTATATGTACAATTCAATCAAACTTCTCAACTTTTGTGAGGCATAAATTAAACATTTTAATAGCATGGTTGGCCATAAATCTTTTTGAAAAAGTAAAATGGCTTGGAAACAGAAGGAAAATCTACTGAAGGCCATACTAAAAAGTTTAATTTAACTTAGAGAATTAAAATTCCTTAACTTCGTATTATGAATTCAAATCTAATAAAACCAAAGAAAGAAAAACTTCAAATTATGACAATTTTTGGTGATCTTTGTATAGATCTTAACAAAGGAAGGTCTACTGGTAGATATAACCTTATACTTTATTATACTGGTTGGCCTTATGAATTCGAGTGAGAGAGAGAGGGGCTGACGCTTACATGACCTCATGCACACATGTTAGCGGCATTTCTCACTGACCAACTTTTTGGCCTATGAATTATGATTTTGAAGAGGTTATTGGCTGTTGTTACTGGTCACCTTTGCCCCTCGTTCTTTGCATGTAATGTAGATGTCTAGGCTTGCCTGAGGTGGGATGGGGGCGTACTGGCGTACTGTTTAACTGGCCGTCTCGGTTTTCATTTCTCATTCCACCACAGACACGCAAGCACTTTCTCTCCAGTCTCACTCTAATCAGCAGGTTTAGTTTGAATCAGGTCACACTTCCTAAATTGTTGAAAGTCACCATCATGGCATTGAAAAGAGCGTGACTCGCCATGAAACAAAAGTAACTCCTTATAGATGACATAAAGCAACGACCAGGGAAATAACTCCCGAAATTCACGAAAATGATTGGATAATGCCTATGATGCGCTCAACTGCGGCATTAAAAACGCTTCATGCTTCTCCCGTCAACTGTGCTTGAAGCCAGAATAGACTGTATTGACAATAAATGTTGGCATTACCAGTGGTAAATAGTAGATTAGTACAGAACTCTGATATAACAGCACAAATGGGACTTTTTTAAAAATCAGAAGACACTAAAGGCAACAAAAATTTGATGCTAAAACTAAAAGAAGCATTGCATGGTTGGAAAAAATGGGCTTACTCACACCATGATGTAAAGTTAAGTTTTAGTGCTTTTATGAACAGTGATTCACTTGCAATGTCATATTGGCTATTCCTAGTAGATTTACCCCCTGAGGGGTTACTTTTTTTTTACAGCTGCCTTAATGACAGCCACCTTTTTTTTCAAAATCAATGCATTTGTGCTTTCTGACAGCTTTTGATGCTGAAGCCATAATTTCTGAGCTCTCTGCACATCATGTAGAACTTAAAGAGGAATCAGTCAGTAAAATCTTTGGTTTCGATGTGTTTGATAACTAAACTAGCAAAGTAGTGGGCCAGGTCTGAGCACAAAATGGTAAACCTACAGTGCCTTGCTGATCTAGATCTGTGACATGTAATCAAATTTCCCTACCAAAGAAAGAACTCTGGAGAATGTTGGTTTCTATCATAAATATGTGTGCTATTCTAGACTTACCCTCTCATCTACATGTACTTTCAAAACACACCCACATCTGGTCCGGTGTGTTGTACATGTATGGAGTTGGCTGTAATTATTTATCCCCTAAAATAAGAAGATGCTTACACTCACACAGTGATACCGGTACAACATAGGACTGACCCAGTGACTGCCTAACAAAAGAGGAAACTGTAAGATAGGGAAAATGTAAGGGCAAGAGGTTGTGGTGCTTTGTTAGAGTAGACCTATCACTCAGTATCTTGAGATTGCATTGTAATCAAGACATCCGCTCCGGTGGGTCATGTGCGGATCAGGTGGCAACTGACATGATAAAGGGTGAGGTTATCTGAGAGGAGACGGGTAGGGCTAGGGGTTTTGGTATGAATGTGATAACCACATGCACTGCAGACACACTACTTTAGTAGTAGTACTCAAAGGTTTTGAGGGTTGCCTTACAATTTTGCCTACTAGTCAGGGCCTGTTTAGTTCATAGCTCCACCCGAGAAGTTCTGTTATACAGAAATGAAGGTCACTGTTGCCGTTATATCAGTAGAAGTTTATTTATTTTTAACAGAAGAAAAAAAGGGGCAAGGAAAAATGCCCTACAACCCTAGCCAATGGATTCGATTGCATTTCCACTCCAAGGTAGCTGAATCATATCCAGGACATTCTACAAATTTATATTTCTGCAAGGAATTTAGAGCTAGCTGCATAATAATTGATGCCATATGATGTGTTAAGTAAAGTAAGCCCCATACTCAACATGAGCGTAAGGGAACAAAAATCAGGGTCTTTGTTTTTCTAGACTTAGTTTGCCATTGCTTTCCTCTCTGCCTTTAATTTTGCCGAGACTTAAGAGACCTAGCTACCCATTTCCCATCACATGCCGAATTGGCACAGGGGAGTAAATAAATTTTGCTGCGACTGGGGATTGGACCTGGGACCTCTCAGATAGCAGTTAACTGCCTTAACAATTGCGCCACCGCTGATCATATTGTCTTAGTGTAAGGGACTTTAAATTATGGAAGTGATCATTTCAGTTTTTCATTTAAATCTATAGTCTTAATTTTATGAACATGATAAGAAAGGAACCATTTTCAACAGAAATGTTAAGGACCAAGCAATTACAAATGTCTTGGTTGAAAAATCAGTTTTTTTATTAAGCCAGTGTTGTTTTTTTTTAGTATCCATTTTCAGTTTAAATATGTTCCACTGCATACACTGGTACAAATTTTCCTATAACACAGTAAAATTGTGTCGGACAGAAGCAATATTATCTTTTCTAAATTAACCATGAGGTGTCATGAAAAGAAATAACAGTGGAATCCTGTCAAGATAAACCCTGTTTAAGATAAACTTTTGTTTAGCATGAACCCATATTTTTAGTCCCTTTGAATTTTTTTCTTTATTATGTTACTGTTTAGTATAAACTTCAAATAACAAACTTTTTTTTTGGTCCCGGAGGGATTTATCTTAACAGGATTCCACTGAATATTGAAATAGTCAACTATTAAATAAAATAAATGTATGCTATGCGTGTTGATGCTTCTACTGTTGCTGTTAAAATGAAGGTCTCACAAAATTTATTTTTGGTCTTTAGAAAATTGTAAACTTTTATTGCCATAATGCCATGCTTAATATGTAATAAAACATACGTTTCTATCAAATGTGTAATAGACAATGCATTACATACCAAAGCAAGTTGTTCATGTACTGACAAGTTGTCTTTCTTTAAAAAATTAAATGCATTTTTTAAAACCATTTCAGTTCTTAGTTGGCAAATTGATAAATGAAATTCAAGTTACAAATATAATTTGTGTCAATATTTAATTGGATAGTAAGAAATGTGTTTCCAGATTCCTGTAATACCTGCATAATAAAAACAGACTAACAAATCGTTGATCACAGTGAAAAGATATTGAAAAAATTCTTAATCTTAAAAATGAGGACAATAAATTCAGCACTGAAACCAAGTCCTTGCAGTTCAGAAAAAAAAAATTTTACATGTGATTGACAAACCTTTCTAAAAAAAAAAATTATGTCAACTCATAATAATTGGTTAGGGTAATTTTTTTACCATGGCCAGGAGTTAAGGAAATAAATAGACTCAAGTCTACTAAACACAAACTCTGCTAACTTAAATTTATGAATAACATCTTTTTAGGATCCCAACTAGTATTTTTTTTCTTTGTCAACTATCCGTTATCTCAAAAATCTGATATTTCAAAGTAAATTATTCCCAAGCCTTCCCAAGCATTGTGACTTAAGCAGACTGCTTTGTACAATTGTTTTGGGGAAAAAAAGATACGCAAATCCAGTTAAACACTTAGGTTTGAAAATTGTGAGATTCAAAACAATTACAACAACTTCAATGAAATGTGAAATGATAGAGAAGTTATATCTTATGTGACAACAGGGTTGATTTTTGCAAGGTCAAAGCATCAAAAAATATCTGGCACTGTATACTTTGGAAAATGTTATCCTCTCAGTCAAACTAATACACATTCTGTTTGATTTAAAAAAAATGACGACAGGGTTTATGCAAACATATTATGAGAAGACGTGACAAATATAAATCAGGTTTGAAAAAGGCTCTGAACTCATGTTTCTTTCTCCTCCCCTCCTCCCTTTTTACTGGTATTTCTTAAGCAACTTTATTTGAATCGAATCAAAATGGGTGGTGTTTTGCAGCAGTAATGCTTTTGACACAAGATTGTGAAAACAGCAATACTGTATATCTTGCATCCTCTATCTGAACTTTATTAACAAAGTTAAGAGTTATTCAGTGAATGACCTGGTACTGATGGAAGACTACTGCCTTTAAATACTATAAGGAAATGAAAAGAGATGCTAATAGTGTCATTTGATGAAAAAAACCCAACAATTTCAAAACTTCTTAAGCAGGAAGTAAATTTTTATATGATCAAACATCAACAAAAATGTTTCTCAAATTTTATCACATAATTTGCCCACTAAATCTGGCTGTCCAAGCTCTGGTCACTAAGGTGTTAAACCAAAACATGTCCCCTTACTATACAATTACACTTATCATTAACTTGTGATCAGGTAGTCTAGAGAGAGAGCTGAGAGAAGAAAGCTCATTTATACAGCAGCAGTCTCTCATTGAATAAGCAGAATTGTCAACAGCTCTGAAAAGGGTAACAAAGCCCGGATGGCCCATCCATGAATACCACGGCTAAAGTTGGAAGAAGTGCACACATAAGGCCATGCATTAAACAAAACTACCGACCAACATGGGATAGACACACGCCTAGATGCATGGGGATACTGGTGAGACACACCTATGGGATAAGAGAGAGAGGAGGTGATAGCGGAGAAGAGAGTGAAGATCATTACAGTATGCCTTAATTAGACTGCTGTAGCCGCTATAGGCTCAGCTATGTAAAAGTTATGAAAGACCACTTTACTTCACTGAAGTAATTTGCTTCCTAGCCGTACATTAGATTTACTACGGTTGAAATTTCAACTCTTTCTCAGTCATGTGTAGAAAAAATTATCCTTCACCCTTGATAACAAGAAGTAAACAAAATAAGCTTCCTCTAAACCTAAATACCTTAGAACCAAAATGGATTTAACATGAACCAACATTTTGGTGTAAAGGGACTCTCTTGTAACACACAGCTTTTCAAATTTTTTTCATACAAATTTTCGCTTCCAAAGTAAAATTAAGTTGTACCTCCAGGCTAGCTATAAAAAAAACCCACCAGAGATGGAGGGTTAAAAGAGAACAATTCTCTCAATCAAGGATAGAATCAAGGAATTAAAAAAAATTCATAGAGCAATAAATGAAAGACAATCATGTCATCCTTCAAAGTCAAAATAATCAATAACAGGAGCTGCAGGTTTTGTGCTTGACAGTGATGCTGTTCCACCACTGGCAGATACAGGAGCAGCTGCAGCAGCAGATGCTGAGGATGATTGCCAACTTGTTGTTTCCCAAGCTCTTGAGCTACTTGGTTTCTCCTTAACCTCTTCCTTTTCTTTCTTCATAGCTGTCAATCTGCAGAAACAACAGATTGATTTGGGGATGTAGGTCAACAGTTAATTTAGTTTAAAACTTTTGAAACAATCTATTTTTTAAAAACTCTTCAGAGATTATTTCAGCTTACTTCTTATTTATACTCAGAAATGTTAAGCATCAATAGTGGAGTATTTGTTGAAAGATCAAAGGTATATTACAATCAGCAGTGGGTTGAAGTAGGCTTTAAGTAAAAATGGCCTAAAAAATTCCTGCCTTTGCTGTGATTTGAACCCAAAACTAATAGTAGCTTTAGCACCCACTGAATTGCAACTGACCATAGCTTTATATCATGTTGCCACAAAACTTGTTTGTGGTGAAGGTCTTTGCTTAGCCTCTAGTAAGTGACTTGCTACCTTGGTCAGGAATATTGGCACAACATATAATAATCACTTACGAAACACCCATTCTTGATGATAGTCTCTTTGGCACTTGATCTTTTAGAGCATGATCCATAAGGCTGATATTGGGAAGCCAACATTTATCTCTGAAAGTTCAAGAGAATATATGCCGCCTATGTATTAGTCAAAAAGTCCAGAAAAAAATGTCACTACAACCATCTAATTTGAAAGAAAAAACTCCTGAAAACTGCAATAAGGAACAATATGTGTGACCAGACATTAGTGTTTTGAACATGCAAAACTTTAACCACTTGACCGCGCTACGTACATAATATATTCTTTTTGTGCTGCAGCCTCACTGGTTCAATGCCAGGGATGCCACTTTAATTTTCAGAGAAATGACTGAAAATCTTGTCAATATGTTAAAAAATATACAAAACGTCAGTTAGGGACACTGAATGTTCATTGTTTACGGGATAACTGTTGTTCAATTTTGTGTGTTCAGCTAGTTTATAAGGCTAAAATAAAGCAAAAAAAAAGGAAAATAACTGGAAAATGGCATCCATGCTGTATGTGCTTCATAAACAAAGTTTGCTACAAATTTACGAAAATTCAAGACCTAGATCTAGTTTCTACTCATATATCCTAACTAAAAATTTAGATCTATTTTGTACAGGTCTTCTTAAAATTACAGATGTAGATCTGGATAGACCCTCTACCTTTCATTGTTTGAAAATTTTCTTACACACAAACGGGAATTTTATGTAGCAATCAAAGGGTTAATAGAGAAATTATTTAGTTTTCTACCAAATCAACTTTTTAAACTATGGCCTTCAAAACTAATTCTAATCCATTACAATTTTGGGGGGCAAAATATTTTGAATTGAGAAGACTGCAAATATATTTTATAATTTTTTTCAAGCTACTAGTATTTGAAGATTTTACCAATACATTTAAACCTAATGTAGAAATTGAAATAAGACCTTATATGGACATCTATTGGCTACTTATATTTCTGCTGATTCTTTAAAAACAGGTGGAATGAATAAGAGCTCAAGGCGCAATCTGTAGATCTCCATCATAGTCTGCACTTCAATCTAGATTAATACCTTTACCACTTGCAATTCTTCCATAGGCTTAAAATATCAGTATTTAAAGCTTTGTAAGTTTTAAGAATATTGCAAGACTATGGAGCAATGAAACAAACTCTACATTCCATAGGCCATTCAAAAATTGTTTCAGCTTAAATGCCTCATATCTCATGACCACAGTTTCCTGTTGACATCACTAACTCTTAATCCTTCAAAACAATTACTTGTGCAATTTTTCTCAAATCTCAATACACATACTTTATCCATATTCAAAGATTGACCATACATTACATAAGATTTTCTGCTGAATTTTATTCATTACTCTACAGGATTTCTAAGGTTCATACTTATAAAAGACTGGGATAGCAACTATGCCAACTAAAGGCTTTGAAAGTTATCCATTGTAAATGTATTTTAACTTAACATTTAATTTTTACAAATTTGTATGTAATTGTGTCACAAAATCAATTCTTAATTGAATTTATAGGAACTATTTTACTTAAAATCAAATCACTTTTAAAATACCTTTGATATCTGAATATTAGATGATTTAAAACAAAATAGGGCAAAAATTCATAAGACAAAGAGAGATGCAAATGTTCTGCTCTCTGTCAATTGTATGCATACAATTAATAAACTGTTTTAGACATCAGGATGTATGGAATAAGATCTACAGTGGAATCTGCGAGAAGTCAACTCGCTTGAAGTCAACTCT
>BMAT01010700.1:157762-174042 GCA_019649035.1 Elysia marginata
AAAAAAAAAAAAAAAAAAAAAAAAAAAAAAACCCTCAAAATTTAAAAACGATTTTATATTCATTCATTCTAAAAGAAAATTATTTATTTAGTCATTTAAGTTTAAAAAACTGTCACAGTATAGCAATAGTAATGATTGATACCTAAGTTGAAAGCTCAGTGGCCTGGAGAATTTATCTAGTTTTTATTAAGATTGTCTTCATTGACATCACATTTATATGAAGAATTTCTTACTTGCTTGAAGGCACCGCTTGCAGTTGCCTTTGTGGCATAATTCTTCACATTTATGAATTCCACAAGATAGTTTTTTCCCACATACAAGTTCACAAATGTGTATATCCATCTGTTAAAAATGAAAAACAAAATAACTTGCTTTATAGATATGAGCATGATTTTTGTTATAATAATAATAACAAAAATAGAGTGTGTTTATATAGTGCCCAATCCTCAAAAGGGCTCTAAGCGCCATAAAGTTTTTTTACAAAATTAATAAATGTATCGCATTACATACATACTTTACTTTCTTATCTCAAACAAGCAAAAGACAAGGCAAAAAAAAAATCATGAAATTCTTGCTGTCAAAAGAAATTGCAAACAAATGGGTCTTAAATTTTCTTAATAACAAACATTTTGATGTTATAGCCTGCAATTTTTTGAGGAGGGAATTCCAACTTTTGGGGAGACATGAATAGAAGGCCTTTTCACCTGTTTTTGACTCAACAGTTGGGACTTTAAAAAAAATCATATCAGTTGATTGCAACTGCCTGGATAGGGTGTATGGTATAATGATGTCTTTAAGGTACTGAGATGCGTTACTGTTTACATATTTGAAACACGTAAGGGCTATTTTATAAGCTTTTCTAGATTTTACAGGCAGCCGATGATCATATCATTATACATCTTATGTATTCTTTACACTGGTATCACAATTTTAAAAATTAAAACTGATGATATTTGCCCCATTGGTGACAAATTAGTTACAGAAGCATGACAATACGCAATGCAAAAGTTAATCTCAAATGCAATATCTTTCCTTACAAAAGCAAAGCAAGAACAAATGGATTACAGCATTGATACAAATCGATTTGACAAACAATTCTTACAGTGCAGCAAGTCTCTGAGCATTTGTGACGTCCACATGTTTTTTTCTTCCCACATCTTTTTTGGCACTTAAATGGATTTCTCGCTGAAAAGCATTAAGAGAGAGAAAATGCAATATACAGATTATGAAAAGAGCCAGAAATTAGAATAGCATATCTGAATAAATGAGAATTTATATCAGGCTAGATCTTTTCACCCACTTTGATAGTGACTAAAGCCTGGGAATAAGAAGGAATGCAAGCTAGCATAATTATTATTCAGACAGAAAGAAAGGCACCTAAGTTTTACAGTTTAACAGAAGAATAATAACAATACTGATTTTGTAAAAAATTGTGCGTCTCCTTATTGAAAAAAATTTATAAGAGGACTACCATTTTTAAAACAGGACAAAGTATGGCTGTTCTTCATGTTTGATTTGTGTAAACTTTTGAACCCCACATTACTTACCATTGAAAGTCACTGCAACTTCACAAGGCATCTTTTTCTCTGTGGCTCCACATTTACATCTAAGGGTAGTTTCTTTTTTGCATGGGCCACATTCTCCATTATGGCATGGTCTATCGCACAAATGCGGTTGCACTTTTTCATCCAGCAGGTTGAATTTTGGAAAAGAAAAATTAGTTATCTTGTTTTAAATGAGCTAAGAATGAGACAGTTATTCTTAACATTAAAAAAAAAAACCTAAGTAATTGTTTAGTCATATTTGGGAGAAAAGCAGAACATCAATCAGGCCTTTACGCCTTAAGTAGTGCTTTGGTGTAGTTTCATCTTATACCTTCCCTCCTGTTTCATCATAATAAAATTTTATATGTAAGTATAGGTAAGAAGCAGACTTTGGGCTTTTGAGACCTTTAGATTAGATAAAAAGAAAGGAATATAATAATAAATTATGGGGTTAAGCTTTAGCACACTGAAATTCTAGAATGTATCAAGTTCCATATCACCGTTGAAAAGGCTGAACCTTTGATAAGACGCTACAATTCAGTATATCTTCTTATTTATAGTCACCACAGGACTGTAACCTTCCTCCACTTAACTCTCTTCCTTCCCTACTATTTTAGGAGTTCAAATTAAATCTGACTATCTAATTTTTGTATAGCAGCTTTTCGCATGTGCAACTGTTGAGAGTCCTGAGTGTCATATACTATTTTGATGGCAAATGAATGGGCTTTGATGTGAAATGTTTATACATTATATCACATCATATTACACAATTTGACATACTTTTGTTACTAAAAACAGACCTCACACCAAAAAATCTGATAATGAAAAAAATGTCATTATGAAAGAAAAAAAAATTCACTTTGCTCCCACTCAAATTGTTAGTTTAAAAAATCCCATTGTTGAGTTTTAGCCATTTGTGGTCAAAACTTTGCTCAAACATTGGCATCATTGACAGAATTCCATCATTTTAAATCAGTTTCATATGGATTGTAAAGACAGTACCAAGCATTTAATTAAATATTTTTTAAAGAAAATTTCTGTTTACTAACATTTAAATTAAAAGAAGGAGACTTCAAAAACTGATGATAGTTCTGTGATGGCTTCAAATGCCTTACAGCAATTAACTTTTATAAACAATGAAAGAAAATGAAGGGTGTATTGAAGGAAACAGAAAATATATTTCCCTATCTATGCAGGAAATTTGCACCCCTGACTTTCTCTTTGACTAATGTGATTTTTTTGTTATAAATATGAGAGGGTTTAAAGAAAATTGCTTAAGACTTTTTAAATACTTAAAAATAAATAAAACAGAAATTAACACTTGATCTATTAGCTCTCTTGATGCCAATCACTGCATTATGCACCAAAAGTTTTCCCATCTTAGGTATAATTTATTATTCAAATATTTTTAAGATTTAATACCTAATTGAGATATTTCTGCAACACTAGTTCTGGTGTGTCCTGCAACTTATCTTTGTAAAGGCCTATTTATAATACAACTCGACTGAATTCAATGTCCTGAATACCTGACTTTGAGCACCTTTTTTAAGCCTTACTTTTATCATGCTCATAAGATTAAATTATGAAGAAAAAAGTTAGAAAAATATACTCACAAGCTGAACCACAGGCCATGGGTTTATTACAGATTTGAGTGCAAGTTGGTATAGGATCTAAACAGGATTGCCTTTCTGGTGACTTCAAAAGTTTGATTTCAGTCTTGCCACAAGCACAAAATTGTAAATTGCTTGGAGAAAGGCTGCATGGAGCACACTCCCCAGGGTGACACAATTCCTCACACAGATGATTGCCACAGTTAAGTGTTCTATTCACACATGAAAGAAAAACGAAGCGTGATTTATTGATCATAACATATGCAAATATATTGCTAATTTAACAGGCACCAATATACTTGTGGTGCCTTGACGGTAAATGTTATTTTAAATTAGTTTTTCTTGTATTCCCTCTTCCAGTTTTCAAGCAAGATACATGCTACCCATAATAATATTGGTATTTATAATAGAAATAATAATAAAGACAAAATCTGAAACATTAAAACTTATTTCATCAGTTGTTTTTTTTTTTAAACAACACATTCAGGTTTTTAGAATATTCTGATTATATAGTTCAAAAAGAAACTGAAAAGCATAAACAAGGTTTACAAATGTCTATTTAGAAAATCTTTACCTGCCGCAAGGTTTTTCACAGCTAAAGGAAACCATGGCATATTCATCAGTTCCACATATCACAGTGCGCTTGGTCTTTGAGCAAAAACATTCTGTTGGAAAGTTACAAAAATATATGCATCATATAAGTTTTTTTTTTTTTAATGGAATGAATATTCACTTTCTTCTTGTTTTTAAATTTAATGTTATGTAAAGAACTTTGGAACTTTTTCAATGAAGAAAAGAGAAAATGTAAAAATATCACCTAATTTCATCTGCTTGAAAAAAAAATGAATACAATTAATACACAATTTGTACATTGCATTTTGTCAGTCACCATTTTACTTTTGCAAAAAATTACTTTTTATTTAAAATAAGTTTGGAACGAAGTAATCAATAATACAGACACCTACCCTGAGATTTAGAAACAGAACAAGGGTGGCATGGGTCCCTGTGGCATTCACTTTCACAAGTATGTTCCAAACAGTTGAGTTTTTTTCCACAGACTTGGTCACATTTGAACTGAGTTTTGGCTGAGCATCGCACATTTTTCCTGTTTTTGTTTTGGAAGTGTTTTTTTTAATGAGTGAAAATTTAAAAAAAAACAATTCTTGCAGTTATACCTGTAACTCTTTAATGGATCTTAAAGTTAATTGAAACCAAGGGATAACTATAGAGGCCAAAACCATGTAAGTTGCATAAAAAAATTACAAAATATTTCAAATCTATATCCCCACTAGAAAAGTATTTAAACTATATAAAATTTAATTTTTCTTTAAAGTTAATGGCTAATTACTTTTGTCTCTTTCAAATAGTAAAAGCAAATATATAAAGAGATTTGGTGACTCTAGGGATGCAGAATGCTTTTTCTTTTCTATGGGATAATACATTTAATATTCAAAGGTTTCAATATGGCCTATGGCCTATTTTTTTTACCAAAGAAACTTATGATGATTTTACCTGATTTTGCCACAATCACATGTCACTGAAATCATTGAGCTACATGGGGGGCAAGGTCCAGGGTGGCACAAACTGTTGTAAACAAGAAAGAAAATAGGTAAAGGAAGGGAAAAAGTTTGAAAAGTGTTACGACAGTAGTAATTTTTCAACAGACCACCATATTAATATTAGATTGAATCTCAATGGAAAAGAGCAATCATCCAACTTTTGTATAATTTGGTTGCACTTAAGAAATATAAACACCATAAAATTCAGCTCATGTGGACACTTATTATTGACATAGAAATATCCTCATTGCCGTGCATATTTTGTTGCCAATCCAAATTTTGATTATTTGAGGGCTTCAATTGAGCCTAATTATTGCAAGCAGTCAAAGAGATAAAAGATTTGCATTCACAGCCAGCCATCTGACCGGTTTATTTCATCATAACTTCCTCTGCTGTTTTGAGTCAGACAATAAGATAAAAGGGTTATTTGCAGTATACACTTCAAGCTATCACAAGAAATGCCCTTGTACTTGTAGGGTATAGAAACCCAACTCTATGAGTAAAATCACCTGTCATGCGAAAGAAGTGAAAAGTTTTTCTGTTTTTTTTTTTTAATGCATACACCTTTAAGGAATATAAAAAAATCTCTGAGATATATACTTACAGTGTACATGGATGCTTGCAGTCCCCGCCTCTCTTTCGTTTGCAAGATTCTCCACAGCTGTGAGGAATTTCTCCTCGCACATACCGTGGGTCTTTCCTACGACCTAAAAGTGAGAGTGAGAATTTTTGCAGGGCTT
This sequence comes from Elysia marginata, assembly GCA_019649035.1. Classification (NCBI taxonomy): domain Eukaryota; kingdom Metazoa; phylum Mollusca; class Gastropoda; family Plakobranchidae; genus Elysia; species Elysia marginata. The sequence continues at coordinate 163,216 of BMAT01010700.1, forward strand.
GATAAAATCTCATCATGTCTTTAGTTTCTTACAAGCTATAATTTTGAATTAAAATTTATAGTTGATGCTAAGTACATTAATATACCAATATATGGCATTTAAAAAAAAAACAAGAAAAAAAGGATAGGGGAGAGGGTAGTGGACAATAAAATAATTTGTCATTTAAACAAATCAGTGAATGGTTAGATAAAAATTTATGTTTTTAATCATACTCTTCTCAGGAATGTCAGTGCAAAATCATTTTTAATCTAACTCTAAGCTTTCTTTGGAGCCGCTTTCTATACATGTCACACCCTCAAGGTTTTCTTTTCTCAATGTTTGATGCAAGAAGTGATAAAAAAAACTGTTTTAGATTATAGGAAAAAATAATTTCTAGGCAGTCTTTCTTTTGCATGTGAGAGTTAATTTACATCTACGGAATGAGGTAGTGGGATCATTTCAACAAAGAATAAAATACACTCCAAAGACAAACTTAAATCTCAACCATCAAAACGCTATGAGCAAAAAAAAGGACACCCTATTCCTGATGGTTGAGTAATGCATATGCAATGAATTTATTGCTAACATGTGAGCGAAAGCATGTGCATGTGCAAACATTATCAAAATGGGGTCAGTTATAAGACTTCAGTAACATGAAGCATTGTGTGAACAATAAGGACCATCTGTGGACATTTTGTCCAGGGTTGGCACCAGAGCCTCAGTCTGATCAATTACTAAATTTTTTACATGTGCGCCACCATCTCCCCTCCCCCTCCCTATTCCATAACTAATCAACCACTAGGCTGTATTTCATTTTTTTTTAAAATCTCTTTTGGTATCCGATTAAAATATTTTCAAAATCTTTGCAAAGTTTCCATTTCAGTTTCCCATATCAAAGAGAAAAGAAAGAGTGAGTGTGCTGTGGTAACTTATGATGCTTCATTTCTAATTTTTTGTTGCTTATCTTACAATACATGTTTTAACTATAAAATGGTTATACATACCACAAAAACAAAAATAACGAGAAGGTATGTAGGTTGTCTCATTTTGACAACCAGGACATCTCCAGATCCTTGAATCTGTTTCAATTTAAAATAGTAAAATAATCTTACTCTTTACAAATAATAAAGAAGAAATTATGAAATGAAATTCTTTAAGCACTCAGTTTATGTTAAGCTGTTGCAGAACTATTATGAGTAACTATCAAACTAAAGGTGTAGTGTAAATTGGTTACATAATAATAATCATGCAAATTTTTAGAATAATTTTTACCATTTATCATTTCAAACATACAATATATTCTATACATATTACAAACTAGTCATACATTTAGAAGTTTAATTATTTTTAAAATATCTTTTACACCATTACTCCTTTTATGTGCTGACACAATTCATTTATTTAAAATATATACATGCGTACGTTAGTGAAAATAAATAACGTATGATTCTGATGTTTAAATGTGAAGCAAGCATATTGGGACAAAAGTGTCTCTTAATCAAGATTAATATTAATTCAAAGTTAATAGCAGCTTCTTCAGGATAGAAAATTTTGTTCTACACATTGACATATAACATGACTAGATATCATAAACAAAAGCTAAATTCAACTGAAATTTCATACCTTGAGAAATGGAAGATTGTGCCCATTTTTTAATGCATGTTAAATGGAAAACATGGTAACAATTTTTACAGCTCCATATTGGCTCTTCAACACGAACATTATCACAGCAAACCATACATTCATACTTATTAGCTGACAGCTGCTCTGTTAGGGTGGCTGAGGAAAAAAACATAACACTTTGGTACATCCTGTGAATAAAGTGGGATAAAATATTTATCCATAGATTAAGGTTCTTATTATTCAAAATTATTTATATCATTGCCATTCATTTCCATTGTTGCAAATTTTGAAAATAAAAGGTAACAATATGTCATACAATCACATCTCTACATTTTAACAGCACTTCATCACTTTCGCTTGATAGAAAGTTGGGAGCCAACAGTTTACTAGATTCTCAGCCTTTTTTCTTTTGTTATTGTCATACTCATAACAAGTTTTGAAAATAAATAAGTACAAATCAGAGGATGCTACTTGCTAAACTAGGAAATTTTAATTACGATAGGCAAGGCAACATTCAATTAAATATTACTTTCCTTGTCATCACACTTGTCTCAGGGCTTGCTTTTCAATAGGAGAGAAAAGTTCTTCATCTTTGAAAAGCAAAATGAACCACTTAAATGTGGCTTGTACATTTCTTAAGTTACTTTAAGCTTAAGCGGCTGCTCCATGGGTTGATTGTCAATAAAATTGGCCAAAATGCTTTGATTTACAAAATTCAATTAGATTCGATGACTATTATTATTGGATTTAAACCCAATGAACCACTCACAGTAGTTCAACGGCAAACAGCAAAGCCCCAAAAGCCGCTGTCCTCCGCTAGGACCAAACAACATGAAGTTTTTAACTTTTGCCAAAATAAGACTGAGCCAGTGACAATGGCTCTTGGGACTCTGCTGTTTGCTAATATGAGCAGCAAGTAATGGGACTCGGTCAGTCAAAAAACTCCATCACTCTTACATATTAAAGAAGGTGCTGCGAATTGTGGCCATAGTCAGTAGAAGTCCTTCGGCAATTTGAAAGCTTAGCATTATAACAACTTTTTATTTTATTCTCTTTTTTTGGAAAGAGAGACATTGTTAATAACATCACCTTCTTTTAAACATGGAAGTCAAACTTACCTCTCTGGCTTTCATCATTTTCTTTGTGAGAAGGTCTTTCATTTTCTTTGGCTCTCTTTTGTTTTGAATGGCTATGAAAAGTTCTGTTATCTTTATCGGCATGTAAATGTAAATTGTCAAAAGCTGGTGTTTTGCTAGAATTCTGAGAGTTCATCCAGCTGCCTGCATTGGATCTTCCATCTCTGTTGATGCGCCTGTCAACTTGCCTTCCACTAGAAAATACTCTTTTAGCTCTTTCTTTATTATTATTGTCTGTTGGATTGTCTGAGGTCTGAGATGAGTCTTTGTAAAATGAATTGGACTTTACACGTGAATTTTCGTATTTGCCTTGCTTCCCTTTCACTTTTAAATGTGTAATTCCATTCTCCTCTTGTGAAGTTGCATGATCATTGTTTTCTGCAGTTAAATGGTTTGCACCTGCTTCTTGCTTGATTTCAGTAAGACAGTCGTTCGTTTTCTTTTTATGGCTATTCATGGCTTCATAACTTTCCCCCGCTCTCGAGCCATTTTGAAAATTTTTACCTCTAGCTTGGAAGCCTCTGCCTTGGGTGTTATTAGAATCCCTATTTCCTCCCTTTCTTTGGGGCCTTCTGTCATAATCACTATAGCTGAATTGACCACCTCGATATTGATAGCCATAATCAGTGTAATTTTCATGTTGAGGTTGATAATGAAAGGAACTTGGTTTGTAATGCCTTTGTCCTCTTCCATTATAATACCCATTAGGATGTTTCTGATTTCCACCTCTACTGTCTTGTCTACCATTGCCTCTTTGTCCATTAGAATAGTTATTAAAGGACCCAGACTCAACATTGAAGCCTGTTGCCCCAGCTTCTGGGCCTGTCATGATTTCTGAGTAAGGGTAAACAGTCATGTCTTGAGAGTATTGATAAGAGGGAGGGAAAGCAGGCATATACATGGGGTTGTATGTGCTATTTCCATTGGAGGCACCAAAGGCCTGGTAACCATAATTAGGAAAGGCCATATCACTGCGACCATCTGTCCCTCCAATCTGTGAATATTGTTCATAGAATGCAAGTTGCTCAAAATCAGAAGCATACATTCCAGGATGAACTACATTTTCTTGAAAAGCATACGGTTGTCCTTCAGATTGCCAACTCATGGTGAAAAATATCTGTGGAAACAAAAATTGTGTTGGTACCATCAATTGAGTGATGAATGCATAAAAGACAATAATATTTCAAATTACTCTCTCAGTAAAAGTTTTCATCACTCAGGCAGTTGTATAATTAGTTGGAAACTTAGCTGCTCTTAGCATCATCTGAAAAGGATTTTTAAAAACTGAAAACTTCTTGAGTTTTTTTTTTTGTTCTTTTTTTTGCAAACCATTACCCCTTTATACATAGGTTTGGTGACAGACCAAGGCTTCAGTGCCACAGATTGTTCTGGATTAGATTATTATTATTACACTATGTGACTGAGTATGGCTAGCCTTAAAATTAAATTTAAAGCTAAATTTCAGGCCTGATTTCATTCTACAGTAAAAGATTACATAAAAATCCATTGCCATTCTGATGTGACCAGTTATTGTGAATAAAAAGTTGAAAAGACAAACAAGAAACCTGGACTTGAAATCATTTAAAATTAAAGTCTTGCATTGTGAGACCAACACAGATTAGGCTGCTTAAAACTTGATAAGATAAAATTTTATGTGAAATTCATCTAAGGCTGTGATTATTCTCACTCCTTGGATGCAGATACTGAACTAATAATTAAATCCATGCCTACACACTTTCTTAGAAGTAGATTATGTTCAGGTTAGATTGAGAGAGGGTGGGTAAGGTGAGAATAATCACAGTTGAGTTTTCTGATCCCAAAGGTGCAAATGAGAATCAAACCATGCTTCTAAAGAGGAAAAAACAAAATATTGGTTACCACAGTTATCTCTACCTATTGTATAAAGTAAGTTTCCCCTTTAAACAGTAGATCCAAGATCCTAAAATCTGAAATATAGTCAGCCTATCTGATGACATTATCCAGGAGGATTAAATCTGACCACTACTTCTAAACATCCTTCAAACAAAAAAGAACTGAAATATTTGAACAGCAGTGTGAATTTATCATAAAGCTCTAAACTTAAGATGAAATGAAAACACGAATCAAGTCCCAGAAAAGAGGAGACTGAAAAACACTAATTTTACTCTATAAAATCCCCAATTAGCGATTTGAAACTCAAGATCAGTACAGCAAAGTCTATCAAAAGTATGAATTAATGATGATATTCAATTTTCGAATACCAACTATAATAATACCAGAATATTTCTTCAAAGCACCATTTTGTTTTTATACCCGACATGTCAAGGGGGAATCTCTCATTTCCTGTAAATCTAAAAGTTTCTTTAAATTATAAGAATTTAATTAAAACCCCTCAAAACACCAAGCTTCTATAAAATATACTAATTTGACCTGAAATCCTCTCATTTTGGCTTTAAGTTTGGCAAGGTTAACATCGTTTATTTTCCATATAGAGAAGATCTATACTTAGGCCCAAATTCTACTCCTTAGTCCACCCCCAGGCAGGGTGCAAATTTAGGCTGAAATTTTGGACAAGAAAAAGTCAATGAATACGAGTATCTATAGGCCTAGATTTATGCTCCTACTCTATTTTTTGGCGTACACCCTCTACATGAATTACTCTCCATATCTAGAAACTGGATTAGTCTTTTCAAACCCGATAATTCGATAAATTGATTGGAATGACTTTGATTTAGTTTTTTTTTTGTCATAACTTGTATCAATCAAGATAAAACTAGAGTTAGAAGTTCCTTTCTCTGCCTGCTGTTTCGGTTTTAGCGTTACACACTCTCTTGAGTCTTGTTTGAATGTGTCTAGTCTCTATTATGGAGACGATGGCTTTAAAAAGTTTGACTATCACTTTGGCGTTTGTTTGTACTGTAGGCCAATGGAGGGTAGGAAACAATAAAATTTCAAAGGAAAAAAAAACTAAAGAGATTCTGGATTTCTAGTTAACGCCTAATACAGTAATACTAATAGTACTAACGGCGTGTGATTTTAACATCTACCTCATACCTTAGAAAAATTTAGAAGTCTGAGAGTTGAGTAGTTTGGGAGCCTTATTTATTAGTCCTTAATTGGCCAAAAAGCCCCAATATAATTGTAATTAATATGTTATGTACCTGCAGACCATTACTCTTGAACAATTACAGTCCCTCAAGACTGCCAGGTTGAGAGAAATATCAATTATATCGACTAGATTCTATTCTAGATCTAGATCTACTTTAACAGGCCAGATAGAAATAGAATCAAACTTAAAAATAAGTAACTATAATAAGGCTTGTTACGTTGTCATCAAGGATTGATTATTATAAGAATGGGCCAGAATATCTACAAAGAACACTAGTCTTTTTTACCATATTGATCTAAATCTAGCTGAACTGGTAAATCAATCAGTATTGATAATATTTCTATCAACCTAGCAAACCACAAAATCTTGAGGGACCACAACATTTCAGCGCTTTTTCGTATGTTCCCACCATAACACTTAATGAGTAAATATAGAGAACACAACTAGATCTGGATTTCAATCAGGACAGTCAAATTTGTAAGCATCAAAGGCAACTTAAATATTCATCATAGTAATAATGAAAGGTTTTCGTCTAGAATCTAATCATTTTCCCAATTCTAGAAGTGTCAAATATTTTGAGTTGGACTATCAAGTATAACTATAAGGGGTGGGAACAAACAAAAAAACGCCAACATTTCAAGAGTGTGTACACCAGTAAACCAGAGGCAACAATAAAACGACACATATGTATGTTAAATAATGCAGATCTAGTATTTAATGATTTGCATCTAGATTTTAATTTCTAGAATCTAGATCTAGACAATCCAGATTTTAGTAGGCCTATAGACAGTCTAAGTCGATGGTCCTTCACCTTCACCTTTTGTGGTCGCAATTGGGTAAATTTCAAATTTAAGACCCTTTAATCCTATTATGTTTAGATCTAGACTAGAAGTTCTAGATCTAGTAGAAATAGACCTAGAAACCTAGATCTAGGCGTAGATCTAGACTAGATAGGTTTTTATTTATCAAGACTAGATCTAGACGTCATTAGACTCTATATAGAGTCATCTAGATTCTAGATCTAGATCTCAAACTCATGGAATACCTGCGTCACTGTAGGTTCTATATTTATTATGTAAAATTTTGGGAAATTTGTAACTCTGCTGTTGACAACTTCCACTTGTGGGCCTAATCAGAGAAATCTAGGAGACATCTAGATTTATATATCTAGATCTAGATCTTAGAAAATGTTGTCTAGAATCTAAATTTAGAGCTCACCTCTTGGTAACACGCAGGGCAGGTGGTGCAATCCCTGGCATCCAATTTTCGTTTTCGGATATTTTTCGCTTGAAGGGGAATCAACTGTTGTGTTTCAGTTATTTTTAGTTGCTTACTCTGTTGGTTGGAAGTGTTTACTTTCTCGCATGAGTTCTTGATTAATAATTATCGATATAGAAGTATATCGATTACAAGTATTTCAAGCTTGCTTGGTATTGATATATATATATATATATATATATATATATATATATATATATACCTCTCCCTCCTTCTCTCGCTTTCCCAGTTCCATTCCCTTGTAACTAAACAGTAAACGTACTGCAAACTGTGCATGGGTATAAAGCAAGTTAAATAGCCATTCATGTAAAGGCAATTCGGATGAGGTGTACATAATTATTTTAGACAATAGGCCATAGAGCGTTCAAACAAAAATTCTGATTGTGTTTAAATTACTTCTTTTAATACACAAACTATAACTATTATTGAGAATTGGCTTCTATATCTAGCCCTTCTTTTACCTCAGGGTTATATTGGTGGTGGGAGGAAATCACTTTTTTTAGGGGGGGTGCTGGGGGAAATGTGTTTGCCAGATTTAAGCAGATCGCTTGATTCTGCAAAGTTGGTCTTCCTATATGGAAACGCTTTTTCTTTCAAATGTATGTGTTTAGTATGTGTGTTTTCAAGAAGAACAACTACAGAGGGCGTTTAACTTAAAATAATTTGAACATCAGTAAATACATTAGGTCAAAAAAAAGTCAACTAAAGTCAACTTCTTCTCGGTTTATGACTTCATTAGAATGTTTTTGCTCATAAAAGTGCACAGAATATCTTAAGATTTATTGGGACAAATTTAAAAAAATCTACAGTGAAAATGTTTTTTTCAGTTTGAATGACAAAGATGATAAACTTAATAAACGTTGGACGTTATCATAAATAGGTTGACGTGTTATTTGAGCAAAACTAATAATAATAATAATAATAATAATAATAATAATAATAATAATAATGTCGGCCGGGGTGCATGATATTTTATGTTTCATATGGCTGCATTGTCAAATCTGACAGTTGCTTCTGCAAGTGCGGCAAATGACCATTGGGTCTAGAAAATTAATATGTGCAGGTGCCCTCTGTTTAACTGCGGGAATACATTCCCATCTTTGCTCTACCGTTCCCAAGTCATTGCATGAAGACATGGGTGGATATTGTTGCAGATGCTATACAGTGCAGGTATAAAGTTTGAGGCTCTACAAATTAGCCTAATAGAGACCTTTAGCACACGCACCGTGTCTCACTACGCGTACGTGAAAATCGGGAAAGCAGATTGAGAAACTATAAAAATAGTGAAAACAGTTTCTAAAAATAGACCTACAGACAGACGTAGGTCTATTTTTAGAAACTGTTTTCACTATTTTTATAGTTTCTCAATCTGCTTTCCCGATTTTCACGTACGCTTACTGAGACACGGTGCGTGTGCTAAAGGTCTCTAATGTCTAGTTGTGAGGACCTTTCCCATGAGATTCCACTCACGTTTTGTCCAAGGATCAGAGGTCTTTTGTTCAATTGTTAAAAAGTGGCAATAGTGCTGTTACCAGCAGGGATTATTGTTTCCCGGTTGATACATTAACAGTTAAAATGTTGTTGCCATGACTCCAAGTTCGATATCTGTATGGTTTTATTTTAAGATAAGATAAGATAAGATAATACTTTATTGTCCCAAAGGAAATTTGGTGAAGCATACAGAAATAAAAACATGTATACATAAACTTATAAAGATACATAAATGAAAATATATAAATAAAAACATAGACTGATAGTGTACTATTAATTTAGGTAGTATGGAACAGCAATGGCACTGGATAATTCAGAGCTATAAAATAAATCAACAAGAAAAAATAAAATTAACCAATATATATATATATATATATATATATATATATATATATCCTGTATAATAAGAAATGTGTAGTGTCATCATAAAAAGATTCGATACATATTCAATTGTATCACTAATCACAGGTTATTGAAGAAGTAAAAACGTGTATATGAAGTATCACAGAATTTTAAAAATTTCATCTTTCTGGATTTTTTTTATTTTTAAAAATTTCTCATCGTTTATGGGAAATGGCATTATAAAATTAAACGTAGTCTTCTTGAACTTGTGCCACGTATGGCCTACAAATAAAGTATGGACAAACACTTTATAATTGTTCTCATATAAAAAAGGACTATCTTCAGATTATTCACATTCCAGACCATTAAACATTTAGATCGTGAATTGAATAGATGTCTTGGCTGTCGGTGAGTGTTGAGAAATCTGAACAAACAAGTCTGCATCTTACGATGCACCGGTGTTGAATCAACGAGCCGGAAAAGGCACCCATATTCCTACCTGTCACTATCCTTTACATCTCATTTGCGATAAAGCCCAAAACTGCTTGCATACAGTTATTATTTCGCTTGCTCTGCCTGACTCAGACACAAATCACAAAAACTGTTCATGTGACATAGCTTTGTTTCAACATTTCGATACATCGCTCATCGCTCTATACAGTATGCAGCTTGCACGCGTCGTCTATCTCTCTATCTTTGTCATTTTTATCTGCCTTTCTCTCTTGGTATATTTCCATGTTTTCCTCTCTGTTTCTCAGTCTCTCTGTCTTTCTCAGTCTTTCCTTGTCACTCACTCAGCCTCTCCTCGTCTATGTCCGCCTCTCCGCTTTCGTCTTTTATTCTCTGCCTCCCCTCAGCCTGTCTCTGTCTTCAGCTCAGTAAAGACTTTCTGCCCCATTCACAGACCCTCATCCCTCTCTCTTATTATTTCAGCACTCTCGTCTGCCCTCCCCTGTCCACCTGTCTCTCTCTGTCCCTGTCTCCATCTGTCTCAGTCTTTTCTCCGTACATCTCCCCGAGTGTTTCTCTCTCTCTCTCTGTGTAGTCTGCATCTGTCTCCTCTCTGTCTGCCTGTCTCTCCTCCCTGTCCCTCTCAATTTTAACTTGAAGTATAGAAGCCCTGAAAATGTATCGACTCTTCAGTCGCTTGTTTTTATCGGCACGACGGGGCAGCAAAAGCTTCAAGGAACAGCTGATAGGCCAAGGCTAAGCCCTTAGACACTCAAGCCCTTAGCCTTGAAGTAGAAGTCACAGATCTCTAGGCAACACTTTGTTTTTACATGATATGCCTTTGTCTAATATGTGACAGTCGTTAACAGTCCTTTCTGCAAAAAAACCTTGGGCAGGGGAAAGCCTGGGAAACCACAACAAATACCGGTTTGATAAAGGCTTGGGGCGACACTGATATTAGTTTTCTACAAAATAAAACTAAAGCTGAAACAAAACTTTAAAGAATCTACAATCGCTGCGTTTCATAGATATAGCTAACAGAGTGAGCATTATAACCGATTTTGTTCACGCCTTGTTATTTACGTTCCCAGAGCTTCTGATTGTAGCCTACTGCGTTTCTCTCTCATTTAATAGTTTACTAGACTCTAGCCAAGATCTAGAGACTAGATCTAGAATCTAATTCTAAATCTAACTTAACGTATTTGAGAAGTTATAAAACTATAGTATTTTACAACCTTTTTGTGGATTTTCTCAAAATGTACTCTAGACTAGTTACTAGGTTTTGCGATTTGGATCTTCCCGTTCAAGTAAGCGAGTCGCTTAGAGAGACTAGGCAAGGACCTTTGCCATGAAACTCCTTTTTTAAGGAGCGTAGTGGCGACATGGTTTAAGCTATGTTTCTCTAAGTGGCAAGGCGGTGGGTGCCGAAGCATTTATAAT